>JANFCV010000308.1:0-309206 GCA_024500475.1 Phthorimaea operculella | reverse complement strand
CCCAATACGGCTAATATGGTCGAACCTACCTTTCGTAGCACCTGTTTGCAATACCTGGCGGCGGCATTATATCTCTCTTCTTTGCTCGCACTCTTCCGCTCGCACTTTTCGATCACGAGCTTACCCTGCAGGTGGACTGTTTACGAGCCTCAGCTCGAGCACAGTCCGCATTGAACCAAGGCTTTATAACCGAGCGGAATATCGGAGAAAGGAATGAAATATTCCATCCCTGCCGGATTACAGCTGTGATCGCATCAGCGACGTATGAGGGGTCTTCCGAAGAGAAACACATTTGCCGCCACGGGTATGAAGCAAAGAAAGCACGCATCTCGTCCCAGTCTGCTGACTCGTATCGCCATACTCTCCTCGTGCCCCTAGGGGTGTAATCCGGAGGAGAGCAGATGGACACGGATTTCACCACACAGTGGTCGGATGATCCCAGCGGAGCTGAGACCGAAACCGAATGTCTGTGCGGATCAGTTGACAGCAGAAGGTCCAGGCAATTGGGTGTGGTCTGTGATATCTGGTATCTCGCGTCGCTTGTTTCACCAGCTGGGTGAGATCTAGCGCCAATGCTAGTTTACGCGCCTCTCGCCCAGCATGGTCAGTTTTCTGGTATGGGAACAGCCACTCTTTATGGTGAGCATTGAAGTCCCCGAGAAAAACAAGCTCTGCTGTTGGATATCGCTGAATTGCTGTATCTGCCCTCTCAGAGAGGTACTCCATGAGTCTAGTCGTCTCCTGATCTCCGCTGTGCGAACGATAAACACTGGCGTAGAGTTCTACTCCAGTGTCAACCAAAAGCCACAGCACGGGAAACCCTGAATTTCAGCCACGGAGACGCTTACAGCAAACGTCATCGCGAACATACACACAGACCCTGCACGCTTCTTAAACTTATGCTCAAGAGTGTAACCGGGTAGTTGAGGTATGCCACGTCCAACGGTGTTGCTATCTGCGTCTCCGTTAAGAAGAATAAGTGCGGCTTCTCGGTCTCCAGGTGGTGATGGACCGGGTCTAGGTTGTGTGTAGACCTCGGATGTTCGTGAGGTGCACTTTGAGTGGGAGGAAGTGCTGCTGGTCAAACTTTTTCTTCTTTTTAGCTTTTTCATTTTTTTTTTTTCAAGAGTTTTGTGGGGAAAGAAAAGATAGTCGAGGCGCTGCTTAGAAACCCTACTCGTACCTTTCGGTTCAACTGATCAGAGAGGGAACTCGCTTGAGACTGCGGGGACGCCTGAGCCCCCGATAACACTCCACCGGGTCCCCCATCCAGCCGCCAACTGGCACGGTGGAGTATACCGATTTTTCACAGTTGGCGGGGCAGCCTTTGCGCGTGGCTAGCGCGCAAGTCGGGCCCCCTACTGACTGCGGTCGACCAACGGCTGAGACCGTGCCTCGGATCCCGCTACCCTCCAAAACGAGTTACCGAATACAGCATCACCTAAAGACAAAGACCGGTTCCGGCAGCGCAACTGACTACATTGCTACCCCCCAATGGCACTGGCAGTCCCGCACACCGACGGAACACAGCAAGGCTGTTTGGCGCCGGACTCCGGCGGGATGGTGGTCGCGAGCCAGGCGGCCCCTTTCAGGGCTACCACCGCTTTTGGGATCTTCAGCCGCCAACACATTTTGTGAGGACGTTGCCCGGGGTGGACCGCTAGGAGGTAGACCCCACCCACCCCAAATTGCTTCAAGCTTGTTTGTTCTACTTTCAGTTGATGGACCAGATGATGACCCAGTTCAGTCACCGATGCCAGGTGCCCAGGGTCATCGCAGCCACCGGCGTCAGGGTCTTCGCAGTCGCCGGCGTTGCTTCAGCTTCCGTCAGAGGTCGTCGAGGGCGACTTCAGTCAGGAGAGGCCGTGTTAGGATCTTCGCGTAGCGTCATCCGTATTACGTCACTACCGGCGTGGGTTAGGCGCGCGGTCGTTTTAATAAAAGAGGTTCCCCCTCCTTGCAACCGCCTATTTGCTCGTGGCGCTTGAAAGCGTACGGACGTGTCGACGTGATCCGTTGGTGAATGTGGTAATCTCGATAATAAATTGGTGTTTTGTTAAGTTATTTAAGTTGAGCCCTATTGTAGTTTTGGTAGGAAATATACCAAATGTTTGTGACTTTATTACTTTTTATTTGAAGATCCGCAGCTGATCCCTAATAATAATAGTATAATTTCAAACAAAGGCGGTACCAAATTGTGGTGCCGAAGTAAACAATAATGCTGCTCATTACTTATCGATATTTGTTTAAGATCCTATGTGTAGCTTAGATCAAACCATTTTTTTTGCTTTGATTCGTGACGTAATCAATATTTTAAACTAAAAATAAAATCTAACTATGTGTGTTCTATTTGTTTAAAATGGGAGGTAAGCGCTGTTCTATACCTTTGTGCGAGAATAATTTATTTCAAGTGATTATCCGTACATATTATTGGTACCCATTTTGGAATGGCTGTTAGAAAATGGTGTGCACAAATAAACACGGAGTATTTCTTCGTATTTTTGCAGTACTGCTGTGAATAACATATGGAACATTGCAAAATTGCTTTTTATGCTAAGGACGTATCTCCTGCGTATGCGTTTGCGTTTGTCTGCTTGAATTTACTTCATATGTGATGAATCAAGAATAAATGCTATATATTTTTTTTGTATATTATTACTGGACTAGCTGGTGCCCGCGAACTTCGTTTCGCCAAGGGAAGTTTATGAGCCAACAAAAGCGGCACATCATGCAAAACAACTATTTCAATACTTACAGAAATTTTCGTATCTCTTAAAGTTTTGCCGAGCTCTTGGTGTTTCGTCAGGTAAACGACAGACAGGCTCTCCTCTAGTGCTAATAAGGGTTCTCACTAATCATAAAATATGATCAGTACGTTTATCTTCCACCATACCAAACATCAAAAAATATCACACACTTTTTGAGTGATTCATGCACAATTCACAAACTTTTTGAGTGATTCATGCACAATTAGGTATACCAAACAGACAGATTGACTTCTTCATTTTCCTTGCACCTTCTTATATTGGGTGGTGTTTCCTCTTGTAATTTTTCGGCGCCATAAGGTTGTTTATGGAGTTGTAGGATCAAGTAGGTCTTCTTTTTTCGTGAGGTCGTACTCATACACACTAACATATTAATAGTAATATTACATTTTCAAAAATAGGTAGTGTGATATCGATATTGATTGTTTTCTTATTTTATTACCTGCCCACATTGTTTTTAGGGTTCCGTACCCAAAGTGTATCCTATTACTGAGACTTCGCTTTGCTGTCTGTCGGTTACCTACCAGGCTTATCTCTATCTCATATCCCGTAATAGTAATGTTGTATTTTTGTTGCCGTTGGTCTCCTATACAACAAACATGATTTTTATGCCATTTTACACATAATGGTACCGGTCACGTGTGTTTTTCTGTTCTCATTTTCTTACTTTGTCTCATGGTTAATATTTTATGCGTGGTTGGTACGATTCGGGCAAGCAGATGATGATGATGATGGTTATGGCGACGACGATGATGATAATGGAATAACCTAGAGGAACCCCGGACTACCGCCGATTTGTGTTTGTTTCTTGTCTATGAAGGGCAAAGCCCACCCCCATCCCTCCTGTTTCGAAGTCTGAGCTCTTGATGATATAATTGTTGGTTACACCTACTAAAACCGATGTTTCTTTATTATTTTTATGTGAAAGAGCACGCCCAGCTTGACTCACGATGTCTTCTACATACTTATTTCACATCTGTTTTAGTTTTCTCCCCGAATGTCATTTTGGTGCTCTGTGGTTTTCTTATTAGTGAGTTGTGTAGGTATGTACCTACACTTTTTTTATTTAGGTACCTAAATTAATAAGCCTGCAGGAGCAGCTGATTTTTCTTTGTTTCCGTATTTAGTACTTGTGTTGTGGTGTTCTATGTATATCAGTAATGCACAGCTTATAGGTACTACGTACCATTACCATCTTTGAATGCGCGAGAATGAGTGATTTTCTGTGATGTGATGAAGTGTTCATAGCTAGAGGTACACAAAAAATTATTCAATCTGTCTTATAGTTTCGAGAAAGTGGTCAAATGACATAGTCAATGGCCTCATACGTCTGTGACAGACGATTTATACAGTGTCTGAGGCAAGGTTTTTGTCCGCGTGACGCGGGTGAAGTTTCACAGACACTGCGTTGCCTGGGACGCAATTATGGAAACGCAGGGCTGCCCAGGACCTGCGCCACCCTCTCGGCCTTCCTGGCTGACTCCACAGGAACGACGGGTCGATACGTGCGGAGCCAGGTCGGCTGCAGGAGTCTGCTGCACGATATATTACCATTCACTCGCGCCTGACGGAGACCCTCGTTTGTGTGTGGAGTTTTCCTTCTCCAGGACCCTGATTTGCTTGGGTCGGATTATCCTCGGTCGCCTCTTACGACCCCACGGGAAGAGAAGAGGTGGTGCTATTCTACTCAGCCGGCACCACACGGCACAAATGACATATACATACCATAAAAAGTTTCATTCACGCCCATGATTTATTTTCTGAATTTGAAATACATGTGAAAGGCTTCGAGCAACTCATCTTCCGTCCTGTTCCGGCAAGTGTGAAAGGAGGATAAAACCGCCTGCTGTATGAAGGTACTGTTAAATAGGCCTTTCAAAATTATTGGGGGTATTTTTAAATCCATTTACTAAAGTGTTACTGTCTCGAGATATTTACTTTTAAAAGGGACGTTTTCTCCTTCCAGATTATAAACGCTAAATATTTGAAAAAAAGTGTAATAATTTCTCAATCTGAAGTTACTTTAGGGTCTTTCTTCAGCACCAGAGAAATCACTGTCTTGGCCTAAAATTTGCACATCTTGCTATTATAGAGGAACAGTATTTTTATATGGTTAGTACGGCTATTACTGCGATTGGAGAAGCAATAAAATTTATAGGGTTATAAAATATATATGCCCTCAAATTGACGCTCTCTGGCGTGTCCGAAAGCTGACTTGCTACATTCATGGGTTTATATTTCGATAACTATTTATGATACGAATTTGTGACGATGTTCACAGACCTTTTATAATATGTTCTAGTTTAACTACAATTAATATTTAATCATACTTATAACAGTTTAGCGAGTTACAGAACAAAATGTCTCTGTCCGCGTAAAATCCTGGGATTCTCTGGCGCGTAAAAAACATCGCACGCATCACTAGTCTTTGTAGGTACGCTGTCGGCATCCCGGTCGCTCAAAAGAGTCAGTAACGCCGCATCACCGGAGGTGTGCACTCGTGACTCGCAGTTACATTTTGATTCATCGAGGTAATCGTTTTTCTGGCTTTGGTACACCCATACATTTGATTTCTCTGGTAAAGCATAATTAATTGATCAGTCATAATGTTGTGATTTTGTTAAAGAAACGCAGCTTTTGGGTGGTGAGCTGGTTGTGTAATTACGATTATATTCGCTTTTACGGTTTAAGGGTTATTCTAAATAATCACTACTTTTTGCTTTCTGGCATTGATTTCTGGCGAAATGCCAGAGAAATCAAAAAATTGCCCGAAAAATCAATCAAGTCTGTGTCGAGCCTGCGAGCAGACAACAGCCACGCTATCCTGCCCAGTGGCTAGGTCAATTCAATTCAATTCATTCAACAAAATTACCACATGTGGTGTAGTTGTTCAATTGTGATCTGTGTCGAGCCTGCGAGCATACAACAGCCACGCTAGCCTGCCCGGTGGCTAGGTCTGTGGCCGCTTCTGCTCACAGCGCTGCGAGCGGACAACAGCCACGCTGGCCTGCCCGGTGGCTAGATCTGTTGCCGCTTCTGCTCACAGCGCTGCGAGCGGACAACAGTCACGCTGGCCTGCCCGGTGGCTAGATCTGTTGCCGCTTCTGCTCACAGCGCTGCTGGCAGACAACAGCAACGCTAGCCTGCTCGGTGGCTAGGTCTGTTGCCGCTTCTGCTCACAGCGATGCTAGCAGACAACAGCAACGCTAGCCTGCCCGGTGGCTAGGTCTGTGTTGAACCTGCGAACAGACAACAACCACGCTTACTTGCCTGGTGGCTAGGTCTGTGGCCGCTTCTGCTCACAGCGCTGCTAGCAGACAACAGCAACGCTAGCCTGCCCGGTGGCTAGGTCTGTGGCGAGCCTGCGAACAGACAACAGCCACGCTAGCTTGCCCGGTGGCTAGGTCTGTGGCCGCTTCTACTCGCAGCGCTGCGAGCAGACAACAGCCACGCTAGCTTGCCCGGTGGCTAGGTCTGTGGCGAGCCTGCGAGCAGACAACAGCCACGCTAGCCTGCCCGGTGGCTAGGTCTGTTGCCGCTTCTGCTCACAGCGCTGCGAGCAGATAATAGCCACGCTAGCCTGCCCGGTGACTAGGTCTGTAGCCGCTTCTAATCGCAGCGCTGCAAACAGACAACAGCCACGCTAGCCTGCCCGGTGGCTAGGTCTGTGGCGAGCCTGCTAGCAGAAAACAGCCACGCTAGCTTGCCCGGTGGCTAGGTCTGTGGCCGCTTTTGCTCGTAGTGCTGCGAGCAAATAACAGCCACGCTAGCCTGCCAAGTGGCTAACTTTTGCTCGCAGCGCTGCGAGAAGACAACAGCCACGATAGCCTGCCTGGGGGCTAGGTCTTTGGCGAGCCTGCGAGCAGACAACAGCCATGCTAGCTTGCTCGGTGGCAAGGTCTGTGGCCGCTTCTGCTCACAGCACTGCTAGAAGACAACAGCACAGCAACGCTAGCCTGCCCGGTGGATAGGTCTGTGGCGAGCCTGCAAACAGACAACAGCCACGCTAGCTTGCCCGTTGGCTAGGTCTGTGGCCGCTTCTGCTCATAGCGCTGCGAGCAGACAATAACCACGCTATCCTGCCCAGTGGCAATGTCTGTGTCGAGCCTACGAGCAGACAACAGCCCTGCTAGCCTGCCCGGTGGCTAGGTCTGTGGCCGCTTCTGCTCACAGCGCTGCGAGCAGACAACAGCCAATGCTAGCCTGCCCGGTGGCTAGGTCTGTTGCCGCTTCTGCTCGCAGCGCTGCGAGCAGACAACATCCACCCTAGCCTGCCCGGTGGCTAGGTCTGTGGCAAGCCTGCGAACAGACAACAGCCACGATAAATAATGACTGACATTAGTAAATGATACAAATAACGAAATTAAAGTTACGAGTTTGATTTCTCTGGCCTATTTGATTGATTTCTCTGGCGAGATTTTTTTTAACTTGTTTTTCTCTGGAACTATAAGTGAGAAACGAGGACCAAAGGTATCATTTTTTATCTTTTGAGATATATTTTCAATATCCATTGGTATTATTTCAATTAACTCAAAATTCAAATTCGCCAGAGAAATCACGTGAATTTGCATGGTCCGGAGAAATACTCTTTAAAAACTAATTTGATACTGTAGCACTCAAGTAAAAAAAAAGTTTTTCAATTTTTGGTTGGTTGGTACCCATACACCTCCAAACAAACCAGGAACAAAATTAATTTCTTAGGTAACGCTGATTAACCTGATTAACTAGGAAACCCTATTTGTATGCGTGTCTGACACGTTCTTGGCCAGTTTTTACTTTGCTATATTATTGTGTTGGTAAGTGTTTGAATCTCGAGTCCAATAAAACAACTGCAAATATAGTAAGGGTGAATAGTTCAAGAAACTAAACAAATTTCCCAAGGAACAATGAAAAAACTGCCTTTTCACTCCCATTCAATTTTTATGATAATCAGTCATGAAACTGAAATTCTAGGAACATAGTTCGAAATATGGTAAAAAAGTTGGGCATCCCTTGCAAAATGTGTTGGCCGGCCGGGTCAGTTTGTATGGGAGGGTCAAAATTTTTTTTAAATTTTTCGACCTATTTTCCTTGGGTAATGTTGTTATGTTTCATGGACTGTATCACCCGTTGAAATAATTTCAGTTGTTTTTTTTTTTTCATTTTATTCTCTACTGCAATGCAATATCGATTTCGTGCATACTTATTTCAAATATAGTGGTAACCCTCTAAATAATCAACCCTTTAGGTTGATTATTTTAGCCTATAACCTGGTCGGTAACTTTCCCAACATTTTGGTATAATTTGCATCAAAATCGGTTCAGTCGTTTTTGCGTGATGCTTTCACATACAAACATCTAAACAGATAAACAGATAAACAGACAAACATCTAAACAGAAAAATCAAAATTGCTGAAACGTGTTATGTTATCAATTTTAAGTATCACCAAACACTTTTTTGGAAAATCTTCTATGTACAGAATGTCGACCCTCTACAACTTTATTATATTGTTTTTTTTTTTCATTTTATTCCCTACCGCAACGCAATATCGATTTCGAGCATACTTATTTCAAATATAGTGGCAACCCCCTTTAGGGGTTGATTATTTTAGCCTATAACCTGGTCGGTAACTTTCCCAACATTTTGGTATAATTTGCATCAAAATCGGTTCAGTCGTTTTGCGTGATGCTTTCACATACAAACATCTAAACAGATAAACAGACAAACATCTAAACAGAAAAATCTAAAATTGCTGAAACGTGTTATGTTATCAATTTTAAGTATCACAAACACTTTTTTGGAAAATCTTCTATGTACAGAATGTCGACCCTCTACAACTTTATTATATGTATATAGATAACGTTACCTTTCAAAGCATATCACTTTTATAAATATGTATAGATTCATATGAATCCGAACATATAACAGCTACAAAAGTCCACTGCTGGCCATGGGCCCACAGCAAGTATTGGCCTTTACATATTGGGGTATTATTTCCCATAATCACCTAGTCTGGCAGGCGGATCGGTGAGCGCAGTGCAAAGTGTTGTTTATTCACAAGGAACGATGTCGTGTGGTGCCAGCTTACCCATATCTTTCCTGTGGGTGTCGTAAGCAGCGGCTTTTAGGGTTGGTGTGTATTGCAATTTTTGGTGGAAGATTGACAAACTGTCACTATGGACATACTTAGTATTCTGAATGAGTCTCAAAAATTTTGTCAGACGTAGTGTATTTTAATTTGATTACTATTAGAGTAGAAGCCATTTACACAGGCAGTCGGCAAACCTACTCACTTAGCCAATATTTTGCAAATATGGTAATGTTAAACACGAGTCGTAGGTAATAACAAGCTCCTAAAATAAGGTTAATAAAATTTTACTGAATATTTATTCACGCCAGCGCTAAATATCAGGCTAAATAACATAGGTTACATCTCTACTTATCTGTACACTTGACAATTGTTTGACGTTTTGATTATCCATAAATTGCCATTATTATTATTATTTTTAAAGCCCAGGTGTAGGCAAAGATATTGTGAATATGCAGCCTAGTGATTGAGTAAAACCTCAAAAGTTTTAAAAAATATTTAAAATAGAAATAAATAATATATTTTCAAAATATCGAAAACAGTTTCTTAGAATGATCTATAATATCAAAATAAGGCATTAAAAAATGACCTGGCGAACCGAATTGCATCTTGGCTAATGAATCCGCTTTTCATTGCCTGTGATACCCACATGGCTTGAATCCATATGAGCTTGACATTTAGATCGGTGGTATGGCATAGATAAAAGTTCTTTTATTTTGCAGATTAGAATGTTTCAGGCACAGTTTTTGAAGGGGTTATGGGAGATAGAAGATAGGACGCTCAGGCATCTGTAAAATTATAGCGTCTTTTATGAAGCGGTTGGCAGTGTATGTCAAAGCGCTGATCAAAGCAACACATTCCCCTGAAAAAACGGAGCATTCAGGGGGCAGCTTATGTTTACTAATATGATCGAAAGCGGGGCAGATGAAGGCACAACCCACGCAACTGTCATCGTCTAGCTTGGAGGCATCCGTAAACAGATGTACCCCATTAGGCCACCTAGAGTTAACAATATCCAAGAATTTTTTGTTAGCGTGAATAGTGTTTTATCAATACCGATAGACAGGACAACATCCGGTTCAAAAATAACAGCATTGAACGATGTACTATAGATTGGTAACTTGTCAGATTGGAATAGAGGAGCCCTTATCTCGTTAAGTCGGTTTATACTAGTGACAAGGGAGGATTTGTGGCGCCAATATGGGCTGGAAGTCACTAGGTCACTAAGGAGATTTAATTTAGTCATAAGGGGATGGGTACTAATATGAGCTGTGCGGAAGATAAAGCGATCGGCTAGAAATTGCCTCCGGCTTGCATATCTGCTTTCACCTTTACGATGAAACCCGTTTTCTAAACCTGACACTGGCAGACTTATCCCTCTAGACAGAAATTGACAGAAATCATACACATCAACACACTATGGAAACTCCAATATAATGACATTTTTCTTATAAAACCACAGATAACAGCTATCAAACAGATTTTTACGCTGTCACCGTTTCTCATCTATCAAAAAGAAAACTTTACTACTTTTCAAGAAGTTTTTGATCAAAATACAAAAACAAATCAAACAAACCTATGTGGACTATCACGCCAGTTGTCTTTGTCAACGTCATTTTCTTCTCAAAGCGTCAGTTCATCATCATCATCATCATCATAACAGCCACAATAAAGTCCACTGCTGAACATGGGCCTCCCCCTATTGGGGGGCATTTGCCAAAGCGTCAGTTATTTAATTTAATTGTTTTATTCCTTAGTTTTATTCTTTTTATTATTAATCTCATGTTTTATTTTAATTAACTTCAGTTCTAAGCAAGCGAACAAGTTATTCGGAAGTTGTAGCAAGTGAATTCTTCGTGATTTCAACGCACAGAATTGCCACGGATAAAGCAAAGAGCACAGCAATATTTTATTGTATAGGCAGTGTTTGTTACATTTGTTAGCCCCTTTATCCACTGAAGAGGTGAAGTTCGGGACAGCAGCACCACACCGCTGCCCGCGAGCCGCGATCAGCAAAACGGGCACCCAAGATAGACCTGTTTGATTGCACGCACGGGAACATTACAAACCAGTGAATTATATAAGAGCAGTGTACTCTCTAGTTTCTTAAGATTTGTGCTGCACGCTATAAACCTCTGGGGTTCAGTTGCCCTTAGGTACTCATAATATGTTCAAAATCATAACGTGAGCTTAGTGTTGGATACTTCCTTTACCACCGATTCATGCTTATTTTGTAAATATTGTTTGTTAATCTGAAAATTTCATACTATATGTTTTCGACGGTCCCTACGTATTATGACGTAACTGAAAATAGAAAATTTTACAGGAGAGCGTTTTTAAGTTTCAAACAAGTGTATCTCTAATAATATTTTAGATAGAGTTTTAAAATATTGAACATGTATTTTTTTGGTCAATATAATTAAGAAAAATATAATAAAACGTTGTATTATTAATTATTTATATATTAATAATCATATACGTTGTTTTACGTCGGAAACACTCTAGCTGTAGAATGCCTATGTGGCACTTAAGTTCTTATACGTGGAAATGTATTGCAAACAAACAACACGACTGTTAGTTAAGAGATTTTACGTTGGTTTTATTACACATATACCTTACCTATTTCAAATTGGATTTTACCTTGTATTTTTAAATTTTACAAGTACAAGTTGAAATCGTTATAATAAAATTTGGTTATCGGCTAAGAATAGTTTTCAACAACATGAAATCAACGGTATAGCAAATATTAACATAATTATTTTTATGCAGTAAGTGCCAGATACGGGAGAGAGCACGCCAGGGCGTGTTTACCTTCCAGTGTGAAATAACGTAACTTAACTACCGTCATTTTACGTCGGAAAATGTGTTGTTAAGTGGGTTCCTAACTACCACTACCGTGATTTTACCTGGAATTGTGTAAATTGTGTAGTTACGGGGTGGCCATTTGAGTGGAATTAGGCCATTTTGAACCATGCTGTCTTTACCGAAGGTAGCTTATGACATTCTGAGGTGAAAGCAAAGAAAAAAGGCAAATGACTTAGGTACCACTTACGGGATTGTACGTAGGGACCGCCGTTTTGAAGAATGAATAAATTCGTTATGATAAATATGGGAAAGTTTATTTCCTTTTTATTTAATCAAAACTAAGAAAAAAGTGATAAGGTACGGTAAGGTACTATAGTACGGTCGTTTAAATAGGCCATATTTGACAGCTGTCCAATATGGTCTAATATCGAATGACCGTACTACAACAAGAGGTTATAAAGGTGGTCGCCCATCTACGCACCGCACGCGCCGCCGTACGCGTCGAATAATGCTGAAGGGGTCGCACACCTATACGCGCCGCACAGCCGAATCGCATCGATTAGTGTTGCCAATTCAGTACTTTCCCCCATGTTATGGGTAATTTTACCATCTGTTCTTTTGCGTGCGGCAACATCAAATTGATAGTTTCGATCAGTTTGTGTTTTTCAGCAAGTGTAAAGTTGCAATCATTCGCAGTAGTTCCATTGGGTCAGACAATGGAACTATCGCGAACCTTAGTTTACGATCATTCGCAGTAGTACCATTGAGAAGTTGTCTGTGAACCACCTTCTCAAATTTATAATGTCTCAGCACGCATAAAAGTTTCTTTGAAGAAGTTGTAGGTCTTGACGAGACCTACATTTGAAGTGACAGCTGTCAAACTTCAAACTCGTTTACCACGTTAAAAACGTTTTTTACACCACTAGGTTTCTTTAGAAAGTTAGTATGTCTGGATGAGGTCGACATTTTAAGTGACAGCTGTCAAACTTAAAATTCGTTTATCTCATTACCTAAGCATGCAACACAACTAGTATTTTTAAATAACTGTAGGTCTGGAAGAGATCTACATTTGATGTGACAGCTGTAAAACTTAATGGGACGCTAGTTGCGTTCCACGATCGAGGAACAGGAAGTGGAATCGCTAGTTGCGAACCACGAGTGTAGGTGCAGGAGTGGACACGCTAGTTGCGTACCACGAGGAAGGGGTTAAAAGAAGAGAAGTGGTCGGTTCGGGCTTGGGCAATCGAATGCCAATTTATTCCAGTGCTCACCGGTATTTATACAAAACGTGCACTCAATTTGTTAGTAATTTAAGGGTGTAACATTTACTCTGTTTGCAGGTTACCCACCAGATAAATTTAACTAAAGTACCTAGGATTTTTATCCAGATAGACTAAATTGACATTTGGTGGGTTGCCACGTTATTGTAATTAAAAATAAGAAAAAAATAGTTATGTGAATCAAAGATTGTGATTGAATCATTTTGAAAATAAATTTAGTTTATTTCAATTTTCATTATTAAATTGGCCAATAAGACAAACATAGGTACTACTTTGTGTGTAATAAACTAACTTCACATTTATTTCCTGTCTGACGAAATGTTTATTTGAATGCTTAAGAACATAACCTAGTACCAGTATGATATCATTAACGTGAATTTATTCAACATTACATTTTAAATTACAATGTTATTCATTGTTGATTTCTATAAACTAAACGAAAACTTTGCGTATAAACGTAAACGTAAAATATAAAATATACGCGTAACGTATATTCTTTTACGTAACGTTAAATAAATACGTTATAAATACGTAAATATTTATGAAGCATATTTATTTACAAACAAAAATACATCGAGGAATCATGTCACAACAGTTCAATGACTAAAATGAATGAGTCAAACCTACAGCCAGTAGTCCTCGTCCAGACCTACAGCTTTTCCGAAGAAACTAGTATTGTAACATGCATAGTTAACGAGAAAAACGAGTTAATAATTGGACAGCTGTCATTTTTAATGCAGACCTCCGCAAGACCTATAACTTTTCCAAAGAAACTAGTTGTGTAACAGGCGTAGTTAACAAGATAAATGAGTTTTAAGTTTGACAGCTGTCACTTAAAATGTAAGTCTCGTACAGACCTCCAACTTTTCCAAAGAAACAAGTTGTGTAGCATGCACAGTTAACGAGATAAACAAGTTTAAAGTTTGACAGTTGTCACTTAAAATGTAGATCTCGTCAAGATCTACATTTTTTCTAAAGAAACAAGTAGTGAAGCATGCACAAATAACGTGAAAAACAAGTTTAAAGTTTGACAACTGTCACTTAAAATGTAGATCTCGTCAAGACTTACATTTTTTCCAAAGAAACTAGTTGTGTAGCATGCACAGTTAACGAGATAAACGAATTTAAAGTTTGACAGCTGTCACTTAAAATGTATATCTCGTCAAGACCTACAACTAAAATAAACCTAACCTAAAACCTAAAACTAAAGACAAATCTAAAGTAGAAAACTATCGACCCATAGCCATAATGTCAGCAATAGCCAAAGTTTTTGAATCCATACTCCACACAAAAATCCAGAGACAGGTAGATCCGTATTTAAGCGATGCACAGCATGGATTTCGGGCTGGTCGTTCTGTCAACTCAAACTTGCTTTCTGGTTGATATTGTGTCAAGTAATATGGACCAGAGGAAGCAGGTTGATGTTGTTTACTTTGATTTTGCAAAGGCGTTCGATCAGTAGACAATGATATACGTTTAGAAAGCTTAGCAGCTTAGGCTTTACTCCTGCACTGTTGACCTTTTGCCGATTATCTCCGGAATCGCCACCAATATGTACGCCATGGCTGTTTTGTGTCCAAATCTTATCATACGCGCTCCGGGGTTAGTCAGGATCAATATTAGGTCCTCTGCTGTTTGTTCTAATGATCAATGATCTAGATAGTGTTTTAAGCCACTCTTCTTGCTTGTTGTATGCTGACGATTTAAAACTAATATACGTAGTGCAGTGTTTGGAGGATTGTAAACAGCTTCAAAATGATATCAATGCGGTGCAACAGTGAGTTTGCGTAATAAATTGTTTTTAACCCCACCAAGTGCTGCAATATGTCATTTACCCGCGCTGTAATAGTAGTTTATGCAACTGCCTAATAATGAGAGGCTTTAGGATGAGAGTGTCTGTTTATCACACGAGGCGCAGCCGAGTGTGATAATAGTTTGACACGAGCATTCTAAAGCCTAATTATTTGCAGTTGCATACACTATTTTATCTACACTCTACAAGAAAAACGATGAAAATAATTCAAACCTCCGCATTGCACTATGGCGATTGCAAGCCTATCTACTGAACCACCAACTGAACGACTTTTGTACATAAGTAACTTTTAACTAAACGTTAAAATGGAGGCTCATAAAACTGAACAACTTTTAAAATTAAATAGCATTTATCGGTGAATTTTAATTCGAAAAATGATTTGAAGCAAAGATTAAATAATAAATAAGTCCTCATAACTTCGAGCAACTCATCTTCCGTCCCGTTCCGCCGGCCCGGAAGGGAGTGGGTATAGCTACTTTACTCTATACAAATATTTCTGCCATTTTTTGCGGGGGGAGAGGTAAAGCTGTCAAATCAAGCTAGTGTTGGAATCGACAATATCGATACTTGACCTTTCGATTAATTACATCAGTCTTCTCAATATTGTGTCATATTATTGCATTTTCAAAAGCAACTTGGTTCTTGAGAATAGGATTTTGTAGTAAATAGAAATATGGGCGCAATAACATCATTTTAAATATTGCATTAGGTATAAATTAACCAAAAACATGTTCCAGCGAGACCTAAATACCCGTTTAAGAGGACACACACTAAAACTAAAGAAAAGGCGCTCAAAGAATAATCCACATAAGCACTTCCTAACTAACAGGGTGGTTGATGCATGGAATAAGTTGCCTCAGGAAATCGTATTAGCTTCATCCATCAACTCATTCAAAACAAACTGACAGTCACATAGCATCACAGAAAGGCAACCAAAACAATTGAAGAGCAAGATACAGGCGTTATCAGTTGAAAAACTGCCTGCCTGATTAATAATAATAATAATAAAATATGAATTTCTTTCCCCATAGACCAGATAATACAATTATGTAGGTACAATCAATGCAATACCTACCTTCTATTTACTGATCATTAAGTATCATAGGATATTATGTAAGGGAATTTACTAAAAAACCATCTATACAACAAGTCATACATAATAACTTCGACTATCCCGATGACGTAGTGGTTAGTACTCTGTCTTCTACGCCGAGGCTCGTGGGTTCGATTTCACCGGACACAAATATTTATAAAGTAAATTTTCAAATATTCGTGTTTTGTCTGAGCACTCCGGCTGATAAAAGACCACCGACTGGACTGAAACGGTCGCGAAACCGCGATGTAATAAGAAGTAGGTAAGTGCGAAATCCTTTATATATGAATTAAAGTTAAAATGTCGCACTTAAGTTTAAACAGTTTAAAGGACACCAAGTCGTCCAACGATCTGATGAACCCTGGTGCCAGTGCTTTTCAACCACCTACTGCATGAAGCAGGCCTTTGAAATGGTTGTGTAACGACAGCCGTCTAAGTGACCATAGACAGCAACCGGGACCGACGGCTGAACATGGCTCCAAAGCACGGAACCATCTTGCTTCTCGGACAATCACGTGATTCAGCCTGTGTAGTGTCCTGACCAGTCTAGGAACATATTCACAAAGTGATAAATATCAACTTTGTGAGCGAAAGGAACTGAACAGGCAGTCGGACTAGCCATTGCGCCACGTCGACTGACATCCGATGTCACCCGACCAGCTGAGACTGACATTAATTTTCAATGAAACTCGAACAAAATCAGGGTTTCCCAAAATCCATACGACACGCCCAAGGTAAAACAACGTATCTCATTTTTGACAACATTACAGTAGAGCGATTTTAAGGTTTAAAAGAATTCTCACGCTTTTGTTTTTTTATCGATTTAAGTGATTGTTTGTTTCAAATAATACATGTAACGAGTTTTATATGTTGTTATATATGTTTTATTCAAAATAATTTGCTTTCATTGAGTTTTATGACTTACAATGAAGGGCTATGATGCATATTACTTGCAATAACAACGTAAGTTGAGATAGTGAATCTTCAATGATAGAGATATTACGGTAAATTCCAGTGTATGTCTGAGTTACGTTTGAGTTGTCTTATGTACTTGTTACCTTTGAAGGTTAAATCCAGTGTATGTCTGAGTTACGTTTGAGTTGTCTTGTGTTTTTATAACCTTTTGACCTTAAAGTAATCCAAGTAGCGTAAGTCTTGTATGAAATTTACGAACCATAATGCAATGAAATAAAATACTTTCATAAAATCTTATATTTTAATTATTTTCCACTCATCATCGATATACGATGGGTGAAAACGAAAAGGTCGTAACTAGAAAAAAACGACTTTACACCAGAACCGAAAAACTAAAAAAATATCACCAAAAATCATAACACGAAACTATGCGTTATTTGGAGATTATTTTTTAGGACCATGTTATTCATTTTTGAGCATCCTCTATAAAAAATTTATATTTTCAATCTAAATATTACGACAAATAAACTTTTCGCTAGTTACACCCTTTAGTTTTCAATTTACTGACTGCAAAAAGGTCGTAAATGGTTCACACTTTTGTGTGTAATTTCAAGGATTTATTTATTTTATGACGTGTAAAACGTCATATTTATGATACTTTACAGATTTACGAATGAATGAAGGGGCATGTGAATAAAGAAAAATACTTTCACTCGACTTTTGTCGTAAATTGCAATAACTTCTGAAGACTAAACTATAAATAACTAACCCACTTTTTATGAGTTTTTTAACCGTGTATTGCATTATTTATTATCAAAAGCACACATATTAAGCTACAGCAGTCCACTTCTGGGTCTTAGCCTCCCAGGGTATGTCATTCATAAGTCATGATCTCCAGTTTTTGCCATCCAGCCACTATTCATCATCGTGATCATCATCAACCTACATCAACTCACTACAGGTTATAAGCCTCTCCTGTTTTGCGCTAATCTTCACGGTCCTGTGCCAATCTTATCAATTCAGACCCGATCGTTTTTTTTATTTTTATTAATAAGGTTCATCTACATTAAACATATAGTAACAGTTATGGTGTTTTTTACAATTATGAATTATTCTTATATGTTTAACAATTAAAGATAAACACGACATTCTCAAAATACACATTTGATGATGTCATCTGACCTCCGGACTGACGGTCTGCCCACTGGTCTTTTGCTCCTTTCGGTACTACTTCCAGACTGCTTTTGTCCATCGTCCGTTATGTCTATTAGACAAGTGTCCGCTGTCCATCCCCACCTTAATCTAGCGATTCGCTTACCTAATAGTACGTCTTGAATTTTAGTCCTACGTCAAATCTCGACGTTTGATACGCAATCAACGAGGTAGGCGCACTCCATTGCTTTCTGTGCTATTTTAATCTTAAACTTATTATAGGTTTAACCTTAAGTAAGTATCAGCAGGATTTTGTCATATACCTTGGTCTTCAGGTATTGAGATAGTTGGACTTGAAGACATCATCCAGCTTCCCAAAAGCAGCCAAGCCTAACTAATTTGTCTTTTCATCTCTTATCCTGATCTACTGGGTCGAAGGATAAAAGATGCCCAATGTCATTACCTATGGTTATATTACGAACACGCAAAGAACCTTGGTCTTGGACACAAATGTTCATTCTCAGCATGATCCTAAGATAAGCTTTGTGAAGTACTGTGAGCATTTGTTGAGATTTGAATGATGCAGGTGCACATGCACCGAAATACAGTCTCCATATCAATAAAACGAGGTGTCTGCCAAGCAAGGTTACACTCTCTCACCCAAACTCTTCAATAATGTCCTTGAGGATATCATGAAGAGTGAGAAAAAGCAACGTCAATGCTGGCATGTCGCAACTGAGGATCATGTTTGTGGATAATCTCATCGTAGTGGCGGAATGTGTCTGAGATCTCCAATAATGCTTGCAGTCACTATTAGCCACACTTTTTATGTCATCGGTCCGTTTAGTTGGAAGATGTCTATTGCTACGCTTACCAAGTCGTGACCTTCAGTCAAGAACTTCCTTACTCGTTCTATGACAGAATCGACCAGCCAGACAGCCACTTTGGTCTTCAAGTGGTAATCACACTCTGTAATTTAATCCTTTAGTAAAACCCCTTTCCATAGCTTTCTGAATGACAGGAAGCTGGTGGACCAGTTTTAATGCCAGGTTTCAAGTTTCAGCTCCTTAAGTCATGAAAAATAGCACATATCGCACACCATGATCGTAATATGGCAAGGATGTCTCTAGAATATGACGCAACTCCCTAAATGCTGCCCAGCCAAGCTACTTCAGGTGTAAAGTTTATCATCGGGGATATGACATCACCCTGACCTATGCTTCGGAGTAGCAGTTTATTGGGTCTTGCTTGATGGTTCTGGACTTAAATAGGCTTCCCTGTATTTCGGTAGCTCTACCTCTACACAACATATTGCCAGTCAACTTGGCAGCGCTATAAGACAGTCAAGAGAGTACTCCAAAACAGTCCAGGTTTCAAAGGAGACAAATGTTTTTTTAAAATTCATGTAAACCATACACAGCAATTGGTTTAGGTGGAGGTGTTGAAGAGATTTTTCCTATTCGTTCATAATAAATATGTACCTATTATATTTTATATATTATTCTATTAGTATATTATATCTTGCTTTATCATTGTATGGAGTATTAAGTAATTTTAATTTTATGTAGGTATATTTTATGTAAACACGTTTTGTGCACTATCCCGCTTTCTATTTTATCCTACCCAAAGGTTGCCTGCAAGAAATTGCTACCCTAGCAATATGGCCGCCTGTTTTGAACTTTGCCTTTTCATTTATGTTTCATTGTTTTATTTTGTTATAGGTATACTCCTCTAACTTCTGTATAACTTGCCGTTAGGTATAAAAGTGGAACTCGGTTATCGATGACGCTTTCATGAAACCTGGCCTATTCCGGTGCCTGAAAGGCTGCAAACCTAAAAGTTAGAGGGCTTTAATGACTCTCAAAGTCAGCTTTTATGTGCCTTCCTTTTTTTAGGTAGTTTATATTATTAGTTTGCCGTGTGATGCCGGCTTAGAATAGCATCACCCCAATTCTAACCATGGGTGTCGTAAAAAAGCATTAAGGGACTAAGGGATATCCGACTAAGGGATATTCATCCAGGGAATAGGCAGCAGCGTTCCCTGTGACGTATCGTGCTCCATGTAAAAAACAGAGAAAATCAACGTAACTCAATTTACAATCTTTTTGCATGTAAATTAGTTTTTGAAAAAATACGATCAAACATCGTAAGTAAACATGCGTTGTTATATTTTTAAAAGAGACAATATTTGATCCGTAAAACCAAATTGTAAATCAATATAGCATGTTTTATCCGCCGAACAATTTTATTTTGCAGACGGCAACCACAGGTTACGTTGTTGTGATTCTCGCCAACTTCGGTTCTATTGTACTTAGAGATACGTTTGTTCGACACTCGTGTAGAGAAAATTATAACAAACAAGGGTCTGTAAAAAACTCATTTTTGTCGTAACTCAAGTTACGTTGTTTTTCCTTGGGCGTGTCGCATAGTAAAAGTTGTTCAATTTCATAATCTGATCATGCCTGCAAAGTTTTCGGTACAGACCGTCTTTACATAGTATAGGTTTGTAACTATGGCGATAGAAAAAGTATGGACGTTTTGTATTAGTTGGCTCACTGCACTAGCTTGGGTTCAGTGTGGCTCAATACTTCAAGTTAAAATTATCGTTTTTTCATTGAATATCGACTGAAAATGAACATCATTGAATAAGTAGAACAATCCCAAACTAACATTCTAATCTTACTTAGCAAGCTATTTACTGTTAATAAAGGCATCATTAAACTGAGATCGTTAATTGTTACCCATTATATGGTGGAATATTATAATCTTTATTTGTAAATTAACGATACTATGATTAACACCATTGTTCGACACAAAATAATAACAAAAGGAACAAAATACAATTATTTTATTGTAGATCTACCTAAAAAAAAACTCCACATCAGACATTTTGTACGACTTACTGGCAACACTTATGTACTATTTTCAATCGCTAATTTTATATATTATTTAGTGATATTGTACTGGAGGAATACTTTCAGATGAAAAGTGATATCGTTCTGTTGTAAATTTGTACTTTTACTAATTTTTAAAGGCATTATTAGCTCTACAATTCGGCTTTTTATCGGAGCTCATTTGACATGCGCGACTGGACTCGTTCTAGTAAAAGATCTGACAGCAACTGGTTTTTGTAATAAGATAAGCCCAAGTGGGCATAGGCCGTGACAGAGGGGAAGTTCTTCGTATGGCGTCTCCATACCTAGCCTTCCTCCAAGCCTCATAATTTCAAATGTCGTCCCGCCGCCGGTGACACTTGTTTTTTTTTTCATTTGACTTACTGATGGCCAGTGTCAAATTGGAACAGATTACAATTTGGTACGCGGGTCAATTCGTTTAATTTTTTTTCAAATACTAGAAATCGAGTTACTTTATGTAGCTGCCAGTAGTATGAAAGTTTTTTTTTAAAGGCTGTATATTTGTAATGCAGTTCATTACGTTCGTACTTTCGATTCTGTAAAACGAATATTACGAACTGAGTGTAGATAAAGCCTATTTATGCTTCTTATTACTTGGGGGAGGATAATATCAGCAGAGTAGAGTCAGTCAAAGATCTTGGAGTTTTGTTTGATCAACAACTTACATTTAATAATCACATAGGGTCCCTTGCAGTTGAGAGTTTTCGCAGGTTGGGTTTCGTCACCCGTAATTCACGTGAATTCTCGGACATTTCAGCGATAAAACTCTATTTTGCATTAGTGAGAAGTAAAATCGAGACAGCATCGATTGTCTGGGGCCCTCATGAATCCAGCTACAAACTAATTTTAGAACAGGTGCAAAAGCTTTCTCCGATCTCTTTACAAAAAACAATACGGTTATTACCCATTTATCGTCAGTGTAATGTGAAAACCTCTTAAGTACAAAAATCCATATTTTTATTTTATTTGCTCTTTGGATAGAAAACCTCGCAAGCCATCGTTTGATTTCGACCCAACGTTAAAAACAGTACTCCTAACCCCATCTATTGCATCATATGAAAACCTCGTGAAGATTATTAGTCCGCCTTTTTTCTGTGAAAATCTTGTAAACGCGAGCACAAGGTATTCCATGAATGCCATATGTTAGAAAAGCTCGTATATGCATAAAATACGAGGTATTCATACAAAATATATAAGTTAGGAAAACCTTGTAAAGCTATCGCGTGTTATACGTTTTTAAAATGTGATTGATAATCTCAGCTTTACGAGGTTGTCATGCTAATGACTGCCTAAGTCCTAGTTAACATCGGGTAATTTGACTTGTTGCTCCACACGATAGAAGAAGAACAGTCTACAAAAGCCACAGTGGTAGATCACAAATACAGTTATTACTACTACGCTGGCTCAGCGACCCGAAGTGCACGCCACTCTTCCCTGTTCATCGCAGTTTGCTTCCAATCAGGCAAGTTTGCTTCCAGTGCAGGTCCTTCGGAAATTTGTCAGTCCAGCGATATCTAGGTCTTCCGACCAGACGCTTGCCCATCGGCCGGCCCAGGTATGCCGTCTTGACCGTGCGATCCTCTTCCATCGGCTCTACCTGGCCAAGCCAGCGCAGTCTACCGGCCTTACTCTCCACACGATGATGTTGGGCTTCCGTACTATCTCATCTATCTCCCTGTTTTTTTCTGACTGTAAAGGTTCTATCCTCAATTCTCTTTGATTCCAGGATTTTTCGTAGTATTTTCCTTTCTGCTACAGACTCAGAAAATAAATAATTATTGCGTATTCTCTTGCGGGTAACAAAAAAGACTAAATAATTGGGAGAAGCTTCAGTAAAAGCATCACGTAAGCCACCCCCAAGAGGAGAATAAGACCGATCACTAACAGCCGTCCTCTTGAAGTTATCAGCTTATTTAGGTAAATACACATACTTCTAATTAAACATGACGTTTGAAGAAGACTGGACAGCATTTTTTTGCAGGTTTTGCTCCGATTGATTCAGTCATTATGCAAATAAATCCGTTAGAAAAGCTGCATACGTGAGATATTTACCAACTGTGGGCGTTGATGCCTGATTTATTCCTCTGTTCTTTTATTCTTGGACGATATTATCCATACCGTTGGTGAAATTTCAGGAATGCAACGTCATGCGTTGTTTTGTGGTTTTGAACTTGAAGGGACGTCGTTTTCATTAGGTAGTGACTTATCTCATCACCACATATTGTCAGTCAAATTGGCACCGTGCGCTACAAGAACTCCAAAACAGTTTTAATAGAGTTCAAGGCTTTCTCACAGTCCACCAAAGCCTTTCACTGTGTTTGGTTATATTTCTCTGATTTCTGTTTAACTTGCTGTATAATACGCATGTTGTCTACTGTGCTAAAGCCTTTACAAAGTGATGGTTACCTGCGAATGATCGTTTCTTCTGATCTGTTTCTCTACTAAGACTGATCAGTTTCAAAGTCTCGCTTGAAAGTATGGTATTTCTTATCTGGTCGCCTATTCTAAATATGTCTCGTTACCACTTTGCATCCAACCCTGTCCAGCCCCGTTAGTAATAGTGTTAAGTGCTTATCAAATTCTTAAAAAATAAAATGGGTATGGCTGTTTTATATGACCAGAACACTGCTCTTTGCAGTTGGTTAGGCCTCACAAAGCATGAAGAAAACAGAAAAATGGTTCTGTGTAAGGACGACCACCCACTTCATCTGAACTGTTTAAATTCGGCGCTTACCTGTATTAGTATGCCGTTATGAGACATCCTTTGGTCAATTTCAGCACTAGGTAAAATAGAATAATAGTTGGCCAGATTTTAGGACTATTATTGGGTCTTCCCTCTTTCTTCGGAGGTAAAGCCATAACGGCGTAATAACAGCGTTATTTTATGGAAAACCTCGTAAACTATGAAGAAACCATCTATGTTTTTCTAGACAACTTCTTAAGTCCCTTTATAAACTTTTCGGCAAGGAATATTTAAAAATAGTTGACGTAGTTATGTGTGTAGCATGCACATAATAAGAAACAATCACTAGTTTAAAATGTTGCATACACAATTTTTCAGCAGACGGTTTTGTTGCTCCTGAAAACTTATGCTCTAAGCACTTACGGGGTTTTCACATTACGCTGACGTTATGTACCCTACGGCATATTTACAGGGATCTCTGGGCTTCCAATCTCTGGAAACCAGAAGGAACATCCTATTGCTCATCACTATCTGTCGCATACTCCGGGGGGAATACGGTTGCCCGAACTTGCTTTCACAAGCATTTCACTTGTTTGTCCCTGACAAATATTTGCGTGGACGGGGGCATCACCTTCTGGCGCTGCCTCCCTCGCGCACTGTGGCTCACCGCCAGTCTCCTCTTCTGCGAGGACTAAGTTTATGGAGAAATTTACTCCAAACTGCACCACATCTAGATCTCTTCACAGATAAGTGGCCAGATATAAAAAAACCGGCCAAGAGCGTGTCAGACACGCCCACAAATAGGGTTTCGTAGTCAACGTTTAAATATCAGGTTTTTCAGCATTACAAACTTAATTTTGTTGCTGGTTTGTTAGCAGCAGTATGATGACCAACCGCAAATAGAAAAACTCAATTTTTCTGAAACCTTTTTGGGTACAATATCCGTTATAGTTTTCATTGTAACTTCAGATTGTAAGCTATATTCCATATTTATTTCAAATTTTTAGCGTTTATACTTTAGAAGTTACAGCTGGAACAAATTATGGCTCAAAAACGCCCTTTTTAAAAGCAAATATCTCGTGACAGAAACATTTTAGTGACTTAAGTTCAAAGAAACCTCACCTTAGTTTTAAAAGACCTATTCAACGATACCCTACTCAATATTACAGAATAAAAATATTTTTTTTGCCCCCCTTTCACTTGTATGGGAGGGGGTCCAAAAAACATTTAGAATATTTTTTTCTTAACATTTCTATATTTGGGTCAACACGATCTATCTTCTCACCAAATTTCATGTCGATAGCTCTAAAACTGACGAAGATATGAAGGCGCGTCATACAGACAGACAGACAGACAGACAGACAGACAGACAGACAGACAGACAGACAGACAGACAGACTTGACGAAACTATAAGGGTTTCTAGTAGACTAAGAAACCCAAAAAGAATGTTTAGTTTTTTGTAAGAACTTATAATTTGTTTTGATAATGTTTTTTAGTTTTTATTTTGTTTTTGTTAGTGTAACTAATCTTAATAATGTTTTGTGATCTCATTATTTTTAAGAATTTTGATCTCATTTACCCTGTATAGTAATTAGGTTTAGCCTGTTAAGCTATATCATTGTAATTGATTAAATAAATAAATAAATAAAACTTTTCCAAAGAAACTAGTTGTGTAGCATGCACAGTTAACGAGATAAATGAATTTAAAATTTGACAGCTGTCACTTTAAATGTAGATCTCGTCAAGACCTACAACTTTTCTGAAGAAACAAGTAGTGTAGCATGCACAGTTAACAAGAAAAACGAGTTTAAAGTTTGACAGCTGTCATTTAAAGCATAGATCTCATCCAGACCTACTATGTGGTGTAAAATACGTATTTAACGAGGTAAACGAGTTTGAAGTTTGACAGCTGTCACTTAAAATGTAAGTCTCGTACAGACCTCCAACTTTTCCAAAGAAACAAGTTGTGTAGCATGCACAGTTAACGAGGTAAACGAGTTTGAAGTTTAACAGCTGTCACTTAAAATGTAGATCTCGTCAAGATCTACAACTTTTCTAAAGAAACAAGTAGTGAAGCATGCACAAATAACGAGAAAAACAAGTTTAAAGTTTGACAGCTGTCACTATAAATGTAGATCTCGTCAAGACCTACAACTTTTCTGAAGAAACAAGTAGTGTAGCATGCACAGTTAACAAGAAAAACGAGTTTAAAGTTTGACAGCTGTCACTTAAAGCATAGATCTCATCCAGACCTACTATGTGGTGTAAAATTGTAAAATACGTATTTAACGAGGTAAACGAGTTTGAAGTTTGACAGCTGTCACTTAAAATGTAAGTCTCGTACAGACCTCCAACTTTTCCAAAGAAACAAGTTGTGTAGCATGCACAGTTAACGAGGTAAACGAGTTTGAAGTTTAACAGCTGTCACTTAAAATGTAGATCTCGTCAAGACCTACAACTTCTCCAAAGAAACTAGTTGTGTAGCATGCACAGTTAACGACATAAACGAATTTAAAGTTTGACAGCTGTCACTTAAAATGTAGATCTCGTCAAGACCTACAACTTTTCCAAAGAAACTAGTTGTGTAGCATGCACAGTTAACGAGATAAATGAATTAAAAATTGACAGCTGTCACTTTAAATGTAGATCTCGTCAAGACCTACAACTTTTCTGAAAAAACAAGTAGTGTAGCATGCACAGTTAACAAGAAAAACGAGTTTAAAGTTTGACATCTGTCACTTAAAGCATAGATCTCATCCAGACCTACTATGTGGTGTAAAATACGTATTTAACGAGGTAAACGAGTTTGAAGTTTAACAGCTGTCACTTAAAATGTGGGTCTCGTCAAGACTTACAACTCCTTCAAAGAAACTTTTATACGTGCTGAGACATCATCATCATCATCATCATTAGCCTCATACGTCTGTGACAGACGATTTATTCAGTGTCTGAGGCAAGATTTTTCATGGCTGTATAAGCCGATACGGGAGCGGCATGACTTTCTGCACGCTCTACAAACGAAGGTGGAATTGGAGACTGACACATGCATGTTTAGATGTCGTTTTTGCCTTTTGTTTGCGAGACCAGTGAACCAGGCATCATCGTGAGCTTTACGCCCATCAAACACACGCTTTCGCCATACATCCCTATTCTCAGCAAGCTTCTCCCAGCTTTGATGGTCGATGTCAAACGCAGCCATGTCCCGTTTGGCGCAATCTTTAAAACGTAGCATCGGTCTTCCAACTCCTCTTTTGGCGTTAGCTACGGCGCCAAGCAGGACACGCCGCGGTAGACGCGAAGGTTCCATGCGGTACACATGCCCTAGCCACCGCAATCGTCTTTGCTTAAGCAAAGCGGTAAAGCTAGGCAGCTGTGCAATTTCTAAAACTCGCTCGTTTGTGACTCTGTCCTGCCAAGTTATATGTAAGATGTTTCTTACGCAGCGCATATGAAATGTGTTGAGTCGACGTTCTTGTTTTGCGTACGAAGTCCAGGTTTCAGCTCCATACAAGAGTATGCTTAGAACGCAAGTTTGGTAAACAATTATCTTGGTTTTTGTGGTCAGGTGTTTATTATTCCATACTCTTGTACTGAGCCTACCGAACATGGTCGCCGCTTTGCCGATACGAGTATTGATCTCAGCATCGGGGGTAAGATTGTTCGACACAGTCGAGCTCAAGTAGCAAAACTTGTCAACTATGTCCAAGGGAACGCCACCGAGCAAAATACGTGGTGTTTCTCCACCTTGAGCTAGCACTACTGTTTTTGGCATTAATGGACATTGAGAACAGAGAACACGCGTGGGAATACTTATCAACAATGTCTTGAAGCTCACTTTGAGAATTAGCAACGAAGGCTGCATCGTCAGCGAACAGAAGGCTATCGACGAATAAGTCATCGCGGTTACGCTTTGACTTAAGAAGCGAGATATTGTACAGCTTCTCGTCAGCCCTAGTGTGCAGGTGTATACCCTGTTGGTCATCGCCGAAAGCAACTTTAAAAGCAATGAGAAGAAAATACCAAACAGGGTAGGAGCCAACACGCAGCCTTGGCGAACACCTCTACGCATTTCGAACGGCTCGGATGTATTGCCGTTAAAAACAACAGATCCTTTCATGTCCTCGTGGAAGGATTTAATAAGGCTTAGAAGTTTTGGAGGGCACCCGATGTTTAAAAGTGCAGTATAGAGTCCTTCTCTGCTCACGGTGTCGAAGGCTTTGTTAAGGTCGACGAACGCCACAAACAGAGGTGTTTTCTGCTCTCTACACTTTTCCTGCAGTTGGCGAAGTGTAAAGATCATATCTGTTGTGGAACGTTGGGCGCGGAATCCACATTGCGATTCGGGATATACACGATCAGCAAGTTTCTGGAGTCTTATTAAGACTAACCGAGCAAATAATTTACCTACTATACTTAAAGGGATATTCCACGATAACAGTTACAGTCACCGCGGTCACCCTTGCCTTAGTATAGGTTAATGATGTTAGCATCGCGCATATCCTGTGGTATATATCCCGCTTCCCAACATTTACACAACAGATTGTGCAGGATGGGATAGCACAATGCAGAATATTATGCACTTGAGCCTGATAATTTCGGCGTGGGTACCATCGTTTCCAGGTGATTTTCCAATTTTAAGCTGCTTAACAGCCTTGTGGTACTCCCTTATGGTAGGAAGATCATCTAACTCAGTCCAGGTAGCTAGTTTTGGCATGCAATCAGCAGCTTCTGGCATTATGTTCACTGGTTCTGAGTAGAGACCAACATAATGTTCTACCCATCGTTCGAGTTAGCGTTGAGCATCTGTAATAACAAAGCCGTCCGCTTCTTTAAGGGGGGCTGTTTTTTTAGGAAAAGGACCAAGGGCCTTTTTAATCCCAGCGTAAACACCACCAAAGTTTCCCACATCAGCGCATGATTGAATGCTTTGACAAAGCTCGGTCCAGTATGCATTTGCGAAGTACCGTGATGTGCGTTGTAAAGTTGACCCACCCAAAACATAAATGTGAAAGGCTGCCAAGTTCGATAATAATATTGGAATGCTTCGCCTATAAAAGAAGTGAGATCTAAATAAGTACCAAGTTCCATACACAGACCTCAGTTAAAAATAGTTACAGGAATGCACACTTGATTTTTCGCAGTTTGGAAATAAGAATCTACTTTCCAAACTGCGGAAAATCAATTTTCTTTTTTCTTATGATTAAGTTAGGTAAGGAAATATCTCATTTATACTTAACTTTTACTAAATACAAACCTTCGTAACGAATTTTAGGTCGGTACGACGATTGGAAGATATAGATAAATTTTTTGTTTTAGTTCCTTAGGGGTATGAATTTACACCTTCATTATTTTTAAAACTGACTCACACTTGGCCATTTTCAGATTTTTTTGTATAGTAAAATTGCGATTTTCTGACGTCAATATCTCAAGACCTACAATAGGTACATTAATGAAATTTTGTATTTTAGATAAGTAAGTAGATCTCGACAGATACTAGAAATTTCATATGCGTAGATAAAAGAGATTTTGAGTTATAGGTGGGTCGAACTTGGCCCGAAATGGTTCGTGTAATATAACCCACGGCCGGTGTGTCGCTTTTTGTGCTCGAACTTGGCGGACACACTGCTGTGTGTCTAGATTTTGCATTCGATTGGTCGATACGCGTCTTTTCGGATGGGTTAAGGCGATATTTTAGCGCAGAAACATCATCAATCACAATGTAAACAGGCCAGTATGAGAGGGAAATTATCAGGATTGGTCTGGCAACATTAGTTGACCACAGCCAGTGTGACCATATTTAATTTTATTTGTTGTTATGATACCTATCTCGGTTACAATCTACAATTCAACCTACCAAAATATGTTATTATTTTATTTTGACCTGTTTATTAAGCTTCTTTAGCTTGTTAACTTTTTGGTTACAAAGTTAATACAAACGAACTTGTACATACGTAATGTTGTCAGTTGAGTGACTGTATAGTTCTACTAAAAATGTCATAGATGGCGCTAAGCTACCCGTAAGTAGTCAAGTGACAAAAATATATGAACGAAGCAAGTGGTTCACAATTTCGCCGCCTGAGCTAGAGCCTCCGTGGTGTAGCGGTCTAATACGTCTGACCCGGCTTGTCAGAAGACGTGGGTTCGAATCTCATCGCTGGCGTGAATTTTTTCTGCTTGCTTCGTTTGCATTAACTTTGTAACCAAGAAGTTAATATCAATATCTAGTGTTTGATTAAAACATCAAGTGTTAAAAATTACTATCTTGTGGAATATTTCTACAAAATAGTAAACATTCACAAATCGGAAAAGCTCCATCTCTCGTCAAATTGTACATACGTAATGTTGTCAGTTGAGTGACTGTATAGTTCTACTAAAAAATGTCATAGATGGCGCTAAGCTACCCGTAAGTAATCAAGTGACAAAAATATATGAACGAAGCAAGTGGTTCACAATTTCGCCGCCTAAGCTAGAGCCTCTGTGGTGTAGCGGTCTAACACGTCTGACCCGGCTTGTCAGAAGACGTGGGTTCGAATCCTTTTCGAATCCCATCGGTGGCGTGAATTTTTTCCCCTTACTTCGTTTGTATTAACTTTGTAACCAAAAAGTTAATATCAATATCTAGTGTTTGATTAAAACACCAAGTTTAAAATTACTATCTTGTGGAATACTTCTACAAAACAGTAAACATTCTTTAACTTGCTTAATAGCATAAAAAACCTTAAAATCTGCCAAAATCTGAAAACATGGCTTTTAAATCTGCTAAAGTTCTTTTATTAAAAAAAGAAAACTGCTTAATATGGCCACACTACCCGCATAGTGCTGATGGCATCATCAGAGTCGACAAGAGAATTCGTCAAAATGCGGCTGTGCCTCGGGCTGTGCGGTGCGGCTGTGCTGACAGATGGGCGAGGTTCCATATTTGGAGTGTCGAAGACGCTGTTCAGCCATTGATGTCTTGAGGCAGAGATGCTTCATCGTGCAGTCAGGCGGTGAGGCTAGCAGGCATATAGCAGTGGTAGAGCAGGCTGCACGCTGGAGTGTGTCGACAGTCGTGGCTGCTGTAGACCCTGAGATGCTTGAGTGCCGACCGAGGATAGAGCACATGTCGTACTGTAGATCCAATACTGGTACTGCGATGAATGCCGAAGACCAAGTGGCTTGATGATGCGTTGAGGTTAAGTAGTCCAAGTTGCGGTGATGTCCGGTGGAGTGGTGACGTCATGTTGCGTGGCGCTGCAGTCTGGCGAGGCGTTGCGGTGAGCAGGTATGCAGAGGCGAGCAGGATACTGGAGGTGGTACTCGGACAGTGTCAGCTGCTACAGGCCGTGCAGGTGCTGGTTCTGGCTCCAGGTCTTCGAAGCGTCGATGACATATGGAGGCAGGAATGATGCCGCAGATGTGCTGCTGGAGGGAAGCTGTGACTGCAGTGGTTGATGACGTCTGGCTCCGTTGATGAGAGTTGCGATGTCCGTCACGTCGTCGCCGTTGATCACGTCGGGGTCACCAGTGTAGGAGGAGTGATGAGGCCAGTAGGCCGAGTGACGACGGAGGAGGGAAAAGGGTTGCAACCCACCTGGTCAGGGAGTTGAGATCAGGGGAACGACTGTTCCAACCGGACATGTTTGGAAGTTGTATTTATAGCGATCGACGGAAACACTTCGATACCGCGTTTCAGGCTTCGTCTTCTGATTGGCTAATCTTCTCTCATAGTGTGACGTAGCTTGTTATACAGTTGCTAGGCAGCTCAGGACTTGGCATGTGGGGCGCATGCGCGCCGCCACACATAGAACTTCATACAAAGAATTCAAAATGCGGCGCGTACGGTTCGGCTGTGCGCGTAAGTGAGCGTTCAGCTTAACCAAGGGGTATATAGGTTACCTATCATATTTCTGAACGTTTTTTTTTTCTAAACGGACGTAGTGTGCAGTAAGATTCTATATAATATTATAATCTTCACTAGTCGTCATTATTTTTTATTTTTTTCCTGGGATTTTATATGGTGGCTGCTTTATATTGAGCGTGGCCCATAGACTTATATAAACTAGCGTTTCGTGGCCTATCTTTCCCTTCAGGGACATATATATAAGAGATCTGTGCACATCAACAAACAATTAATTTTATTTGGAATTTTACATAAATTTTATTTAGTGTTTGTTTTACAATTTCACAAGATGATTACAATGGGTAATTAATTCCTACATAATAAAAATATTATAGAACCCCGAATCTCAAAGTATGTACCTTACAAGTGGTTTCAGTTAATTTTCGATATTAGGTGTGTTTATAACTCTTTAAAATCTTATCTCCATCGGCCTGGTAATTTCTGAAATATTTATGTATGATCTCAATATGTTAATTTACTAAAGATTGGTATGCAAACTTTGCAGAGGTGTATTCAAAGATGTGCGTTAGGACCGCGGGTGTACAATTTAGGATTGAGCTGCTTATCTACAGGATGGTAGTACCTGCAGTGTACCTCAGTGTACCTACAATGAAATCCAGTGTACCTCTTTAGATAAAAAGTTATTCGATGAAATATGCACACCCGCCATTCTAACGTTAGGATGGCGGGTGTACATTTTTATTTCGGTCTGTAGAAACTTATTTTGCTTTTATTCTTTTGTACTTTTGTGTACCTGCAGTGTACCTGTACATAAAAATATAAAATAATCAAAATGTTGACAAATACCAGTAAAAAACGTGTAAAAACGATATAGGGGAAACTGGGGGCACTTGAGCCCTAGGGGAAATTTTGTTAACGTTATTTCCAGAAAAGCAGAAGACTTAGAGAGCTACTTTCCTACAGGATGGTGGTACTTGCAGTGTACCTTAGTGTACCTTCAATGAAATCCAGTGTACCTCTTTAGATAAAAAGTTATTTGATGAAATATGCTCACCCGCCATACTTACGTTAGGATGGTGGGTGTACATTTTTATTTCGGTCTGTCGATTTTCGTTTATAGTAATTTGGTGCACCTGTAGTGTACCTGTACATAAAATTATTAAATAATCAAAATGATGACAAATACCAGTAAAAACGTGTAAAAACGGCATAGGGGAAACTGGGGCACTTGAGCCCTAGGGAGACTTTGTAAACGTTATTTCCAGAAAAGCAGAAGACTTAGAGAGCTACTTTCCTACAAGATGGTGGTACCTGCAGTGTACCTTTGTATAGTTATATTAAAATCCAGTTTACTTTTACGGTCGTTGACGCTCTGCCTACCCCGCAAGGGATAAATGCGTGATGTATGTATGTATGTATGTATTTGTCAACATTTTGATTATTTTATATTTTTATGTACAGGTACACTGCCGGTACACAAAAGTACAAAAGAATAAAAGCGAAAGGCAAATATTTAACACGGCAACTGAAATACTTTTTAGGCAACTTTCTATTAAGTCACAAAAAAACTAATTTTGCAGTGATTAAATATCTTAGCTAGCTACTCTTAAACTATACAAGCAACAAAATGCTAGGATCAGAAAAACTAAAAACGGCTGCTACTGGAAGGTATCAAATATATCAAGCAGGATCAGCGTAAAACTGGTTAAGGTATTAAAAAAGCTAATGTGGCGACAAATTTTTTCAAAGGGGATATCAAACACTCTTTACTGGCAACTATTGGCTTTCATTATAAAAATACACATCTGGCAGTGATTTTTAGGTAACTTTAAAACTGAACATGGGTATTATAATAATGTATTTTGATATTAGAATTATTGTTTACTGATTTGTAAATTCTTGAAAATGGCGGCAAATGTGCTCGTGTCTCTGAGCTGTGCGGGGGCCGCAGAGCGAGGCATTGAGCGCGTTTCTAGCCAATAGTAAGCGGTGGATGAAAGAGTTTTATATTTGCATAAAAATAATCGTTTTTGTGATTATTAAGTAAATGTGAGAAAAAATTAATTAAAAAAAACAATGAATCAAATTTTAGGCCTTTTATTGCACGCTGTTTTGAATTAATAAAAAATGAGTTTAAAGCTGAAATAAATGAACCTACCTACTTAAGCACCTACCTAAATTTAGCAACAATACTTATGTTTGAGTACCTAGAGTTGCCTACAATACTTACTTACATGAGTATCGTAGGCAACTCTCGTTACTGAAAGTAAGTAGGTTCATTAAAAGTTCATTTAAAAGAGGGAAAGTCAATAATACAATAAATAGACCAAGAAAAGGTTTTTAGCATGTCACAATTTGGTTTATTTAGATCCCTACAAATGTAATCAAAAGTATTTGTTTATAGATCTTGTTTGTATTTATTTCAGACCTTGGTCAAGTTTATAGACAACCCCATTTTAGAATTTATGAAAGCCTATTTTATTTTTTTATCCACCAACAATTTGTAGTCTTAGAAGATAATTTAATTGCCACAAAAGAAAATCACTGCCAGATAAAAGTTAAATAAGACCTCAAATCTCATTAAAAATCTGCCGCTTTCTAGTTAGGATGCTACCTCAAATTAGTCGCCAAAGTAGTTTATTTACTATCCATTTTCAGTTTTTTTTAAGACCCGGTATCGTATCAATTTGTCGCCGAGTTAAATACATGCCAAAGCGAAATAAGTATCTACAAACCGAAATAAAAATGTACACCCGCCATCCTAACGTTAGAATGGCGGGTGTGCATATTTCATCTAATAACTTTTTATCTAAAGAGGTACACTGGATTTCATTGGAGGTTCACTGAGTTACACTGCAGGTACTACCATCCTGTAGATAAACAGCTCAATCCTAACTTGTAAAAATGAAATGTAAAAGTTGTCGGACCTGGAAAACTGCCAGGCTATGGTCAGGCAGACCAGTATTTTTATAGGCAGACTTAAGCAAGCTATCGGTACGACATATTTTTATTCTATTATTCGAAGAGATAAAATTTTTACTAAAAAAGTAAAAGTGGTCGGACTGGGAAACTGCCAGGCTGTGGCCAGGCAGACCAGTATATATATAGGCAGACTCAAGCAAGATATCGGTACGAAATATTTTCATTCTATTCTTCGATGGGATATTTTTACTTTTTAAGAGGGCATACTTTAGCTACTCCGCCAAACATGCCAAGATAGCAGCCGGCAGACCAAGATTTATACGCTTTACTAAACTGCTCCTATCGCTACAGTCATGTCTCATTCCATTCTTCGATGAGATATTTTTAACTTTTTTCAGAGGGCAAACTTTTAGCTACTCCGCCAAACGTGCCAAGCTGCGCCGCGACAGACCACGACCAATCTGAAGTACTAGAGCTCCTCTACCCGTACATAGCTAAAATATTCTATTCTTTTGTAAGATAGTGTTGAGACCAGCCGCCGCTCGGACTATAGGCTCTTGTCACACAAGCGGTTTGAGAGCGGATGCAGAGTGGAGGCGGATGCGCAGCGAATTCGTTGCGGACGCGCGGTGGATTTGCAAAGATTTGGCACATATAATATTGCCGGCATCCGCCTCCATTCCGCATCCGCTCCCAAAACTGCTTGTGTGATAAGAGCCTAAGGTACACACACAGGTGACTTTAGTCGGTCTTCTCTCTTGTTTCTCGGAAACCATGCAAGCTAGACTTATTGTAGGCCTATACAATCTATAAAATGACAGCCTGTAAAACTAAAAACTGCTTTTTCTCAAACATGCTAGGAAATATGTTCATTTCTTTCAAAAAAAGAATACGCAAATTTTCCCATTGTGTGTCATGTCTCTGACCGCGCCTGCAAAGTTGTATGGAATTGCTTTGCAGGTGTCCAGCAAAGTGAATTCGTTACACGCTAAGCCACACAGGTAATTAATTTCAAAATAGATATCTCTTTGAATCTCATGAGAACGGAACGTAATTTTGTATGAAAAGTTAATATGAACAAACTAAAGACAAGGCTGTATAATTTTATAACCCTTGCCTATCCTAAATGGACCAATAGGATAAAAAAATGCAATGAAAACTGTGCCTTGCTAAGGGCCCTTTTATTAAAAAATCCACAAATGGTAGAAAAACAAACTGAAAAACGTGAAAATTTTCATAATTGGGGCTGTTGTATTGTATTGTATATTGTATTGCCGTGTGATGCCGGCTTAGAATAGCATCACCCCATTTCTTTCCTGTGGGTGTCGTAAGAAGCGACTAAAGGACTCGAGGGTTTCAAGTGTATTGCAATTTTAGGCGACAGGCTGACAACCTGTCACTATAGCGATACACGACAATAGCTAAAACGGCCCTCAAAGATTTGTCAGACGTGGCGATAACGACCGTATTTTTACGGCCGTTGACGCTCTGCCTACCCCGTAGGGATAAAGGCGTGATTTATGTATGTATGTATGTATGTATGTTGTATTGTAGTCTCTTTTGTTTAAAACGGAATAAAGATGAGAATACCTAGTATCGAAATGGATTGCACGCCGCCAAACATAAGGGGTGCATAAGGGCTGAAGCCAAACTGACCGTGGGAACATTTTTAATAAAGTACGTAACTTTGTTTGTTATTTCCTAGCACATTTTGAGAAAAGCACTTTGTAAGCCTCGGGGAAAATGAATTTGCTTGACTCGTATAATTGAAATTGTATAATTTCATCTAGACATTGAGAGATTACACCTCTGTAAATCTCATTTCTGTACACTGACAAATTTTCATTTTATTGACGGGGCCCACTCCTGAATAATCAAAGTCAAGGTCCTTTAAAATTGAAATTTACTGAGATCGAAAAGTGGTCGCACCGGAGAAACTACCGGACTGAGCTCAGGCAGACCAAGGGATATGTGATCAGCTATAAATATACTATTATTACAACTTAGTTTCATTCTGTTATTCGATGAAATAAAATTTTCTCAAAAAAACGTAAAAGTGGTCGTATCTGGAAAACTACCAGGCTGTGGTCAGGCAGACCAGTATTTTTATAGGCAGACTTAAGCAAGCTATCGGTACGACATATTTTTATTCTATTATTCGAAGAGATAAATTTTTTACTAAAAAGAGTAAAATTATTATTTATTATTATTATTTATTTATTTTTTACTTTTTTAAGAGGGCATACTTTTAGCTACTCCGCCAAACGTGCCAAGATAGCAGCCGGCAGACCAAGATTTATACGCTTTACTAAACTGCTCCTATCGCTACAGTCATGTCTCATTCTATTCTTCGATGAGATATTTTTAACTTTTTTCAGAGGGCAAACTTTTAGCTACTCCGCCAAACGTGCCAAGCTGCGCCGCGGCAGACCACGACCAATCTGAAGTACTAGAGCTCCTCTACCCGTACATAGCTAAAATATTCTTTATCCTTTATGAGATATGGTTGAGACCAGCCGCCGCTCGGACTATGTAGGTTTTGACGAAATCAACATTTCGAACGACAGCTGTCAAACATTAAACGTGTTTTTCTCGGAAACTATGCCTGCTAGACAATTAGATTTTTTTATGCCAATCTTTAGTAAATTAACATGCTGAGATCAAACTTAAATATTTCGGAAATTGCCAGGCCGATGGAGATAAGATTTTACAAGAGATTTTATGGAGATTATGTTTATGTTTAACTTCAATGTTAAACATAAACACATAATATCGAAAATAAACTGAAACCACTTGTTACATACTTTGAGTTTCGGGGTTCTTTCAATAATAATAAACTTGTTTCTAGCATAAGCAATTACCTCCGTGTTAGGAAATCGTAACTTGCAGTAGGTAGGGGAGAGGGGGGCAGCTTTTTACAGAATTTACAAAACATGTTGTAACTTCCAAAATAGTTAATTTTCTTAATATTTTTGTGCATGTTGTATTAGGTAGCATTTATCTGGGATGATAAAAACGATATTCATGTTAAAATAGCTTTTCACGAAAATGTGCTACGGCGGTTTTACTACAAGCGCGGAAAGCGTTAAAGCTGCCCCACCCCGGGGCAGATTTGAACAAGCCCGGGGCACTTTTGAACAAGTAGTTTATTTCTGTTACTATTTAATATTTATTACAGCGAAATATGCATATTTCTTGCATTTTGATTGTGTTTGACTCTAGTTTCTGATATAACTTGCTTGCGTGAAAAATGCTACAGATTTTGTCAATATAATTTTTGACCACTTAAGACTCAGTAGTTTTCGATCTAGTAAAGATTTTTGAACAAAATTACTAAAAAACAAAACAATGATACGTTGCTAAACGATTATAAATATTATCAATCCCTTATTTCAACTTAATTTTTACAATATTTTTTTAGGTGCTACTTTGTATGTTCAAATGTGCCCCTTAAAATTTATTGAAAGCTGCCCCAAGCACACCTTATAGCTTTCTTCATTAGAATTTGAAATAAAGTCTGTACTCCAGGATTTAAATAATAAGTGAAATGGACGTATAAATAAACACAAATTAGGATAAATATACGTGTTAATCCGCCAAAACCAAGAATAACCAGAAAAACCCTTACAACTTTTGAATAAAATGTAAACCGTGCACATCCAAAAACAAAAATAGCCAGTAACATTCTCGTTTTATGTTGACTTCGTAAAATTGACGATGACAGGGATGCTGACATTGGATGGTTTTGGTGGTTTCGTATTCTGTTTTAGAATGAAAAATCACAGTGCCAATAGGATGAAAGTTGAGTGTCGCTGACATTACAATGGCAAAAAATTAGCAGACTTGGCGCCCTGCTGCCATGTGTCTCATCTTAATGTCACGTGACGTAGGTAACTGCTAAGGCGGGCTTACGGCTTTTCTGAAGACCAAAATCCTTTAGGTGCATAATGTCCAGTGGTGAAAAAATTACCAGTTTGCATAGTGAACAGTTTGCATAATGTCCAGTTTGCGAAACGTCCAGTTCGCAATAAGTCCAGTTTATATGAAATACTGGGTGAATGACCCATGTGTTTCGGGGAAAGTTGTTCGGTTTCATGGTCTAAACTCACCCGTTAATTTCGATAATTGTACTTTTTGCAAACTGGACATTTTTTATATTAGATCATCTTCAACTGGACATTTTGCAATTGGACATTTTCCAAACTGGACTTTTACAAACTGGACATTTTGCAAACTGGTCATAATACAAACTGGACATTATGCAAACTGCACATTTTGCAAAATGAACATTATGCAAAATGCACCTAAAGGACCAAAATTATGAAAGTTTTGCTTGGAATTTTTACCAGACTGCCTCAGAAGAAGGGTTATGTTTTTCGAGAGTATGTATGTATGTAAGTATGTATGTACCTATGTGGACAAGAAAATTCTTTTTCACGGGCTACATACAGCCCAAACGGGTATAATAGTTGGATTTTGACATATGAGGTGTCGTTAGATTCGTCTCAGCAGCATGTACGTATACGCAGCGGGACCCTAAGCCAGAATGGAATGAAACTTATGTGGTCTTGTAGGTATTCATTTGTACCTACAGAAAAGTGAAATAAAAAAATTTGTACCTCTGTAAAAAAAAAGTTATGGACCAATTTGCAAAACGTCAAGCCAGCGGGACCCCACTTAAAATGACAGTTGAGACTCAAAGTAAGCATATATTCGGAAAGCCCTGAATTTGTACCTTCCAAATATTATTCGATCATTCTCCTGAAGCGAATAGTCTAGGAGCTATAACCGATTAAAGTCAGCGTCAAGCCAGCGGGACCCCACGTCAAAGTACATTCCACACTTTAAAAAAACATATTTTTGGAGAGCCCTGAATTTGTACCTTCCGAAAATACCTTTATACAGCTTATAACATCAATATTTCACGAGATATTAATGATTGAAATTTTATAGTCTAAGAGTCAGCGTCCAAAAAACATTTATAGTTACCATCTTAAGTTCCCCTACAAACAGAGTACCAAGCTAGTATTCTAAGAAGGAATACTGTAATTTTACCGTGACAATCGATTTAATCGCTCGTCTATGGGACTTTGCCACAGACAAGGCCTACCTATAAAAAATGGCGCCACAGAGGAGAGGTTAAAGGATAAACTGCTTCTGGTTTTCATACAGTTACTAAGACTAACCAGTATAGTTTCATCCCAGGTGATAATATCACGAGGCAGGTTCATCATGACATGCAATGTACGGTACGGCCACAGAAGTAGGAATATGTAAGGAAGCAACCCTACATAGAAGAAAGAAGGCTAAAGCATAAGAATAAATAATAACACTAAGCTGAAGGCTTTGATATCTCGGGTTTATCCCACTGTGTTCATACATTTTTTGTAGAAGATTTATCTTTGTTAGATTGGTTTGGTATCTTAGGAGGTCTAACTTAGATTTTCTCTTTGGACCACCTAAAGAGGGACACTCTGTATAAATACCTGAAATAATGCGTATTTTCAAGTAAATAATGCTACGCTACAAGTTTTTTGCGTCTTGGAACCCAAAGCCTCAACGTTGTGTTTCTAGGGGGTATTGATTTCAAATTTCCCATAGAAAATTTTCATTTACAACATAATATTATTTTAAGTAACCGTCATATAATGGGGGTCATTACAATGCGAGTGTCTTTTGAAATGAAACGAATATTACGAGACGAGTGTAGATAAAAAAAATAAGTATCGGCAAGCGTGACAAAGTACTAGAACATAATCAATACATAGTATAAAGTAAAGTCCCTTCCCGTGTCTGTATGTATGTTTCCTTATATCTTTAAAACCCCTCAACAGATTTTGATGCGGTTTTTTTATTATATAGAGTAATTTAAGGGGCAGGTTTTTAAATATATTTTGCCTCAAATTTTAACCCCCAAAGGGGTAAAAAAGGGGTTGAAAGTTTGTATGGAAAATCATTATTTTTAAATGCGATCTGTTTCAAAATTTGTGATTAAATCAAAGAGCTAAAATAATTAAACACGTGTTTCAGGGATTTTCGATTTTCAGTATTTCAATATTTCATTTATTGCATTTTCACAAATTATTAAAGCACATTCTTAAATTAGAGTATAGTAGGTGGTAGTTACAAAAAAAGTGAACCCCGTCAGGGTATTACAATAGTGAGAGGGTTAGCAATCTAAAACTTTCTAATTATTTACAATTAAAGTGTTTAATAAAATTATTCATGCATTAAATACTATATTAAATTATTTAATTCTATCTTAATATCTAATTTAAAGGTTTACAAAACATTGTCATATTAAATTCATGTCAGTATACAATTTATTAATCTTATGTCATTCATTATTTCAGTCATTATCAAATTTATCTTCTAAAATTCCCGAATATCATAGTAGGCCTTCTTAATGAGGAAGCTTTTTAAGCTTTTGACAAATATGTTGTATGTCGCTGCATTTTTAATTACGGCTGGTATTTTATTATATATTTTTATTACCATCGAATGTGGTCCTGATGAGCAAAGTTTTAGTTTAGAGAAGGGTAACCTGAGTTTGTTTAAGTTGCGATTATTTCTTTTATGGCTTTTAGAGGTGAGTATAAGTTTTCATGTTTCTAGCAAACTTACATGATTCCAGTATGTATAGTGACGTAAGAGTTAGTATACCATGCTTTATGAAGTGTGGCTTGCAGGAATCCATTTGGTCAAGCTTAAGGAGAATTCTAACACATTTTTTCTGCAATGTGAAGATGTCTGTGACGTCTGTAGAGTTTCCCCAAAGAATAATATCATAACTTAATCTTGAGTGTGCGTAGGCGTAATATGCAGATAGGGCTGTTTTGAAATCAGTATTTCTTTTTAGGTGGGAAAGTGCATATATAAACGAAGTTAATTTATTTGATAGGTGTTTAGGTTTTCACGGTTGTTCACAACACTAAAATTATTGTTTAAAACAGGATTATTACCGTGATAATATTTTTGTTGATCCCGATATTTCGGGGCGGTTGCACGCCCCATGGTCACGAGTAGACTGGCTTGGCGAGTGATGTCATCTTTCTGGCAAACATATCTGTCTATCCTCTTTCGATTTCATGACTCTACACGGTTACTCGAATAACTACTATTGTCACTCACTATTTTGTCACGATCACACACACACTAACAGTATCACTTCGCGAGTATGAAGTCGAGTGTTTTTTGCGGTTGTATACGTTTAATACTGGATTCCACGCACTGGACAGCTTGAAACCATCTTCACGATTAAAGTTTTTATATTTTGTGATTTCGATGGCTTTTGGCAGATATACCTCGTTTAGTGCGGAAAGCCATCGAAATCACAAAATATAAAAACTTTAATCGTGAAGATGGTTTCAAGCTGTCCAGTGCGTGGAATCCAGTATTAAACGTATACAACCGCAAAAAACACTCGACTTCAAACTCGCGAAGTGATACTGTTAGTGTGGTGTGTCGATCGTGACAAAATAGTGAGTGACAATAGTAGTTATTCGAGTAACCGTGTAGAACGCAGTCGACGAATCCGAAAGAGGATAGACAGATATGTTTGCCCTTAGAAAGATGACATCACTCGCCAAGCCAGTCTACTCGTGACCATGGGGCGTGCAACCGCCCCGAAATATCGGGATCAACAAAAATATTATCACGGTAATAATCCTGTTTTAAACAATAATTTTAGTGTTATTTGATAGGGTCTGAATATGTGCTTTCCAATTGACGTTAAAATTTAGCTCTATACCTAATAGAGCAACAGAATTTACTGAGTGTATTTTGGAATTTCTATAGCAGTAATCAATTTGTAATGGGGCTTTTTGATAGGGTCTGAATTGTATGAGATTCGTTTTACTAAAATTTAGTGTATTTTGTCAAGGGTTTCATTTAGTTTTTGTTCTAATTCATTATTATTTTTACAATTTATTAATATGGATATGTCATCGGCAAACATTATGCACTGATTATCTAAAATTTTGGGCAGGTCGTTTATATAGATTAGGAACAGAAGACAGCCCAGGACGCTACCCTGCGGGATAGAGCCAGTAACACGTATTTCCTCAGATCTTATAAGTTCGATTTTTCCGGTTAAAAAGTTTGTATGTTTTATTTCAACAATTTGCGATCTGTTTGTAAGATATGACTTAAACCATTTGTATGCCATGCCCCTAATACCGGTGCCATATAGCTTATTTAGAAGAATTTGATGATTGACTCTATCATAAGCTTTACTCTTAAAGGGGTAAAAAAGCGGTTAACAGTTTGTAAGGAAAATCTCTATTTGAAAATGCGATCTGTTTCAAAATTTGCGATTAGATCAAAAAGCTTAATAAAGGAAATTCTTCTTTCAGGGATTTTCGATTTTTAACCCTTAAAGGGGTAAAAAAGGGTTTTAAAGTTTGTATGGGAAATTATTATTTTGAAATGGGATCTGTTTCAAAATTTGCGATTCGATCAAAGAGCTGAAAAATTGAGTAGGTAAATGTTTCAGGGATATTCGATTTTTAACTCGTAAAGGGGTAAAAAGGGGTAAAAAGTTTGTATGGAAAATCATGATTTTTAAATGCAATGAAATGTTTCAAAACTTGCAATTCAGATCAAACAGCTAAAAAAATTGAGTACGTGTTTCAGGGATTTTCGATTTTTAACCCCTAAAGCGGTAAAAGATGGGTTGCAGCGGGTGAAACCGCTGACGGGCAGCTAGTACACTTATAAATAACTATCTCGGTTAATTATTATAAACGATTGCAATCTAAAAGTGCTAATATTTGGGAAACGGTGCGCCGTAGCACGAAAATAGCAAAATTATCGTACCTTTCTACGTAATCCCAACGTTTGTTTCATTATCTACACTCGTATCAAAATATTCATCAAATATACAAATCGGTTTTTGAATTCCGTGCCTAAAATATAACCCACCAATTTAAAATGAGAGAGTTTCTAGCTAAAAAAAATAAGTCTAGCATGCATAGTTTCCGAGATAAACGATTTTTGAGTTTCGCTGTCATCTAGATGAATGGAAGAAAGAAAACGTATACATACGTATATTAAAGTACCTTACCTACTATATCCATCCATATGATTCGTTCTGTATAACTAAAATCGATTGTCACCGTAAAATGACAGTATTCCTTCTTAGAATACTAGCTTGGTACTCTGTTTGTAGGGGAACTTAACATGGTAACTATAAATCACCAAATATTTTTTGGACGCTGACTCTTACACTTTAAAATTTCAATCGTTAATATATCGTGAAATATTAATGTTACAAGCTGTATAAAGGTATTTTCGGAAGGTACAAATTCAGGGCTCTCCTAAAATATGTTTTTTTAAAGTGTGGATTGTACTTTGACATGGGGTCCCGCTGGCTTGACGCTGACTTTAATCGGTTATAGCTCCTAGACTATTCGCTTCAGGAGAATGATCGAATAATATTTGGAAGGTACAAATTCAGGGCTTTCCAAATATATGCTTACTTTGAGTCTAAACTGTCATTTTAAGTGGGGTCCCGCTGGGTTGACGTTTTGCTAATTGGTCCATAACTTTCTTTTTACAGAGGTACAAATTTTTTTATTTCACTTTTCTGTAGGTACAAATTAATACCTACAAGACCACATAAGTTTCATTCCATTCTGGCTTAGGGTCCCGCTGCGTATACGTACAACTCAGCAGCGCAGGTGACACTGGCTATATTAAAAAAATATAGATACAAGATGGCGGATTTTTAGAGCAAAATACTACTTTAAAATAACCGCAGTCGGGATTTTTTGCTTTTTAACACATCTACTTGTTACAGTTGTTATGGTATTCGTGTTCTTCCACCATGAGTTTGTGATGCCGTTGGAGTTATATACACCAACTCCATACTATATACCTTTACCTGAAGAACGGCAACAGCGAGAGGAGTGTTATAAAAAGATGACCACTTTTACACCTAGATTCCAGGAAGCAGAGAACAAAAGAGACGCGGCGTTACTTCTAAAAGTCTGCGCCGACTGGAAAGTACTACGGAAGGAATGTGATACTCCATACCTTTTTCATCATTTAAAGGCTTCTTTTGCAGGCATGATTAAACGATGTAACCGTAAGATTCTGTTTAGTCCAGGCAAAATAACATACAATGAGTATCCAAAAAGTGCAAATACTGAAATAAGTTTGGATTGCCTTCTAATTTTTGTGTATATTTTTATTGTTTTTTTTATTTTATAAATTATTACTGAATAAAGTTGCTGTGCACGGCAGACAGTGGTTTTCTGAAACATGCTAACGACTGGTTCACGAGGTTTGCACCGTTTGCATAAGTAGGGTCAAGTAGGGATCAGTGACTCAGGTGGATACTTTGACGCTTATACAGGGAGTAACAGAAAGCGTATTACAAGCCGAAAGGAGGTGAAGGTACTCATGAAACTGAACAACTTTCGACATAGAACATAGGTCGAAATACGAAAAAAGAAATTTGGTCCTCCCATACTAAATTAGTCAGCTGATCGGCAATTTTGTATGGGAGGTCCAATTTTTTTTTCATATTTTCTACCAATGTTCCTTAGGGAAAGTTGTTCCTTATCACCAGCCGGTTCTGAGTTTTTGCTATCGGTCACTAGTAAAAATTAAATACAAATCTCTTAAGGATGTGTTTTACTCACAAAACTAAACAACTTTTGTTAGAAACTTATCTTCGAAATATGAAAAAAGAATTTGGACCTCTATTAAAACAATGGTTGGCGATTAGAGTGAACCACAGACAAATGAAACCTTTTTCGCGCAGCGCTACTAGACACGCCTTTTGTCAAAATTTCATACAAGACAAGCCTGTCATTTTTGAATGTTTTTGAACCAGTTTGTCATTTGAGGCAATTTGAGGTGATAGCTCATTTAACCGTTCCGTACGCGTCATATTTTGAAATATTGTATGAAATTCTATGCCACTTAGGGTGCTGTGCGTACGGTTCGGAACAGAGTGCGTTCACCCTAAAGTGTTGCCACAACCGTCTTTTCAAAATACATATCCGTCGCCAAAACCTAAATTTGGAGTGTATGAGATTGAATAAAAAAAGGGACTGAAAATGGCCCCTTCATCCCCGTGGTCCACCTCCTGGACCACCTGGTGGACCACGGGTACGTTATTTTTTCCCTGTGGTCCAGGACAGGTGTCAGCTGTCATACTAAAAAGTCGTTTAAATCAGAAACTATGCGTGCTAGACTATTAGTTTCTTTGGGAAAGTTTTAGGCCTTAACGAGATCTACATGACAGGTGTCAGCTGTCAAACTAAAAAGTCGTTTATATCGGAAACTATGCGTGCTAGACTATTCGTTTCTTTGGGAAAGTTGTAGGCTTTAACAAGATCTACATGACAAGTGTCAGCTGTCACACTAAAAGTGGTTTAAATCCGAAACTATGCGTGCTAAACTATTAGTTTCTTTGGGAAAGTTGTAGGCCTTAACGAGATCTACATGACAGGTGTCAGCTGTCACACTAAAAGTCGTTTAAATCAGAAACTATGCGTGCTAGACTATTAGTTTCTTTGGGAAAGTTGTAGGCCTTAACAAGATCTACATGACAGGTGTCAGCTGTCACACTAAATAGTGGTTTAAATCAGAAACTATGCGTGCTAAACTATTAGTTTCTTTGGGAAAGTTGTAGGCCTTAACGAGATCTACATGACAGGTGTCAGCTGTCACACTAAAAAGTCGTTTATATCGGAAACTATGCGTGCTAGACTATTCGTTTCTTTGGGAAAGTTGTAGGCTTTAACAAGATCTACATGACAAGTGTCAGCTGTCACACTAAAAAGTGGTTTAAATCAGAAACTATGCGTGCTAAACTATTAGTTTCTTTGGTAAAGTTGTAGGCCTTAACGAGATCTACATGACAGGTGTCAGCTGTCACACTAAAAAGTCGTTTAAATCAGAAACTATGCGTGCTAGACTATTAGTTTCTTTGGGAAAGTTTTAGGCCTTAACGAGATCTACATGACAGGTGTCAGATGTAACACTAAAAAGTGGTTTAAATCAGAAACTATGCGTGCTAAACTATTAGTTTCTTTGGGAAAGTTGTAGGCCTTAACGAGATCTACATGACAGGTGTCAGCTGTCACACTAAAAAGACGTTTAAATCAGAAACTATGCGTGCTAGACTATTAGTTTCTTTGGGAAAGTTGTAAGCCTTAACGAGATCTACATGACAGGTGTCAGCTGTCACACTAAAAAGTGGTTTATATTGGAAACTATGCGTGCTAAACTATTAGTTTCTTTGGGAAAGTTGTAGGCCTTAACGAGATCTACATGACAGGTGTCAGCTGTCACACTAAAAAGTCGTTTATATCGGAAACTATGCGTGCTAGACTATTCGTTTCTTTGGGAAAGTTGTAGGCTTTAACAAGATCTACATGACAGGTGGCAGCTGTCACACTAAAAGTGGTTTAAATCAGAAACTATGCGTGCTAAACTATTAGTTTCTTTGGGAAAGTTGTAGGCCTTAACGAGATCTACATGACATGTGTCAGCTGTCACACTAAAAAGTCGTTTAAATCAGAAACTATGCGTGCTAGACTATTAGTTTCTTTGGGAAAGTTTTAGGCCTTAACGAGATCTACATGACAGTTGTCAGCTGTCACACTAAAAAGTGGTTTAAATCAGAAACTATGCGTGCTAAACTATTAGTTTCTTTGGGAAAGTTGTAGGCCTTAACGAGATCTACATGACAGGTGTCAGCTGTCACACTAAAAAGACGTTTAAATCAGAAACTATGCGTGCTAGACTATTAGTTTCTTTGGGAAAGTTGTAGACCTTAACGAGATCTACATGACAGGTGTCAGCTGTCACACTAAAAAGTGGTTTTTATTGGAAACTATGCGTGCTAAACTATTAGTTTCTTTGGGAAAGTTGTAGGCCTTAACGAGATCTACATGACAGGTGTCAGCTGTCACACTAAAAAGTCGTTTAAATCAGAAACTATGCGTGCTAAACTTAAATCGTTTTTCATTGTTAATAGTAGTTTATGCAGTTGCCTTATAATGAGAGGCTTTAGGATGTGAGTGTCTGTGGCGCAGCCTAGTGTGATAATTGTTTGACACTAGCATTCTAAAGCCTAATTATATGCAGTTGCATACATTATTTTATCTACACTTTACAAGAAAAACTATGAAAATAATTCAAACCTCCGCACTGTGGCGATTGCAAGCCTATCTACTGAACCACGAACTGAACGACTTTTGTACATAAGTAACTTTTTAACTAAACGTTAAAATGGAGGCTCATAAAAACTGAACAACTTTTAAAATTAAAAGCATTTATCGGTAAATTTAAATTCGAAAAATGATTTGAAGCAAAGATTTAATAATAAATAAGTCCTCATTATTTCAAGTGTCGTCCTGCCCGGGTGACATTTGTTTTATTTTATTTAACTTACTGTTGGCCAGTGTTGGCCCAGGAAATAAAAAGCGGAATATTCGTTTAGTTTTTTTGAAATACTAGACATCACGTTCCATTACGATTCAAATTTTAGTATGGAAATTATATTTTAAGGCTGCATACTTCTTAATGCAGTTCATTACGTTGGTGCTTTGATTCTGTAAAACGAATATTACGAAATGAGTGTAGATAAAATTATTTACCTACCAGCTTGCTATTACCTACATAAAATGGTTTTATAATGGTAAAAGAACTGAGTAGCAAGCGAGGCTTAGAGATTTAATATGTTAATGTTTTGATTGGATCAAGTTTATTGGGTGTTGCACCTCGTTTTCCAAAAGGATCGCAAATCAATCACACCAAGCCCTACAACTTACGTAAAGAATTATTATAATATTAGTGTAAACATTTATTCAAAGTTGCTTTCAGAAATAAGGTGAACCGGGTGAACCATTAGTAAAACCCCTGCCCTTGAGTCCACCTATAGCAGGTGGACTAGGGTGCACCACGGGGAAAAAAGAAATACCCGTGGTCCACGTAGGCATTTTCACCTTTTCTTGTGGACTCGTACTGATAGATGACTGAATGTCAGTGTTCTAGAAACTGACATCCTCTGATATTATAAAAGATTAAGTACGTGTCAGCCAGAAAAAAATTCAATGAGTTGAATGAGACAACTTTTGTCTGTCGTGTTTATTTTTAGAATTAGGTACATAGATAGGTAGATAACAGCTACGTAAAAAAAATATTCTCATTTTTTGTTTAAGTAGTTTTTTCACCAAATCACAACAAAGATCCAGATAATAAATAGGTATATTGCCGAGTAATGTTGGCGTTGAATAGCATTACCCCATCTATCTACCCTTGAGTGTTAAAAACCAATTAAGTCGTTCCAGAAAATGGGCAGCAAAATTCTCTGTGAATACATCACCTTGAACTGCGCTTGCCAATCCGCCTGCCAAGCGTAGTGAGTATGGCAAATACCCCCCTTATAAGGGAAGGCCTATGTCTAGCAGTGGACTGTTGCGGCTGTTATAGTACAGCATGTTTTATTGTATCATAAGTATTAGAGTAAGGGCGATTTACAAACAAAATGGTAAAATTACAAATAACACGTGGGAGTCAAAAGGACGTCAAGTTCGAGAAATATAAGCTGGTGGCAACACTGGGAATGGCAATTCGGTGAACCAAATTGGCAGGCTATATTGCTCAAAGGGCGTCTCTATCGGGGACCGCGAATGACGTTTTGGTTCTCTGTGGAGTGAACGAATTTATTTTTGACAGATTGTACCAATTCACAACAGGTGGCGCTAGTCATCATTTTCCTGCCCTTATCCCAATTACTTGGGGTCGGCGCAACACGTTTCGTTGAACACAAAATCGTGTTGCAAAAGGATTTGGCTGAATTTTACAACCGGCCGCCTACCAGACGTCAACCTCCTTGGGACTGCTTTTGTGGTGGATTAACCGCCACCATACGGTTGGCCCTGGCTGTTTGGGTCGGGTTTTTCCCTCGGTCGCCTCGTACGACCCCCCACACGGCGCTAGTAGTCACATATATTGTTATAAACTAACACCCTTACCTAACAATATAACCTAATATATCTCTGAAATACCCATTAAATTCAAAAATGTATAGTATTTACAACTATTCAGACTTTATGGCATTTCAGTGGTAGAAACATATTCAATTTTTACCTTTTTATTTGACACACACACATACTCTTACAAAATGATGCCTTATGTCAATGTGTTTAGTACGCTTATTATGCAACAATGTATTTGAAGCGAATTTTATTGAACTCTGGTTATCGCTGTACAAACACAATGCTGCCCTGGGATAACTAAAATGCCGTTAACCCTCAACTTTTCAATTTTCACTTTTTAACGGCATTGTAGTAAGGAAACGATTCTCTTTCGAACCATCTGACTCATTTTTCTCTATCTTTTTTAGTTCCGGAGATACGAAACATAAAATTGCCGCTAAGTGACAGTTTTGGGCACCCAAACAGGGCTATAAGGTCGTTAGTTACAAAAACATAGCTAAAATGCCTTTAAAACTCCTTAAACTTGAAAAACTTTGACTTTTTTCACAATTTTATACCCAAAATCCATAACATAATTGCCGTTACCTAAGTTTTACAAACAAGATTGCAGCTAAAATACTTTAACTGCATTATAGTTAAGTCAAGTTTTAAACGTGTAAAAACTAATTTCTATAATTGCAGCGCTAAAATGTCGTTTAAGGATTTTTACGGCAATGTAGATTTTTATTTTCCATGTATAATTTATACAAGTTACATTTATTAATGCCGCTATCCCACAATACTGCTCTAAAATGCCGTTAACTTTTCTCGCTTTGGCGCGGCGTTTTGGATGATATTAGGATGATTCATATAAAATCTGCAGAAATTAAGAAAGATTTGCTTCTTTCGTTTGTATTTAATCGAATAACTCCGAAATTACTTAACCTATTTCAATAAATCTTTCACCACTAGATAGCTACGTGTTGTAGCTTGAGTAGATATACTAAGTAAATGGTAACTTTTTACCGTAGATAATATTTCATTACTGTGGGAAAATGGTAAGAAGTGGGCATAACCGGTCTTGTCGCTATATTTTACGACCAAAATCCTTTACTGATCTTCATGAAATTAAGTAAAAACTGTTAACAAATAGGATATGAAAATAGCGTAATTTTTATGAACACTCGACCGTCTGGAGCCCCTAGATTTTGAAACAAAAGATTCCGCTATACTACTTATAAGACATTCCGGAAATGCTGCATTGCAAAAGTTGATTAGCATATCAGTCGACATGGAGCTTCTAAAATACCTGATGTAGGCATTAAAGAGCCTATCTTGACTATGAGACAAACGGAAATGCCTCCATAGAAAAAAACAGCATGATGGGCCACTCCTTCTGACACGTAGACGTCAAAAGCTGAAGTGGGTACATGGTTATAGAGAATCAGGAGCTATGTTATCATTACAAAGACAGAAACGCCTCCATAGCAAGAGTTTGGAAAATCTGACGTGGAACAAAAAACCCAGCTGTACCATACTTTATAAAGAGATACGGAAATGACCTCATAGCAGTAGTTCCATGGAACTAATCTCAATGGAACTGCGAATGATTGACCAAATTGACTACTCAATGGAACTACTGCGAATGATCGTAAAGGAAGTTTCGCGATAGTTCCATTGTCAGAGCCAATGGAAATAGTGCGAAAAAAACGTTCGCAGTAGTTCCACGGAACTAATCTCAATGGAACTACTGCGAACGAAGGCAAAAGATATCGAGCATGATAGGCTTCTTTGTTAAAATATAGATATTGAGGATTTGAACTGCCTAGTGTGTAAAACTAGAAGCCAAGCTAAACTGTGCGAGACACAGATATGCAATATTATAATAGAGACCAAGTTCTGTTTTCTGTAACACAAGTAACCTCATAAATTGCGGGAAAACATCTATTTACACAAAAAAACTGTTGCAGCGGGTAAAACGCTAAACGGGTTGGTCCACTAGAATTATATAAAGAGGTTAATAAATTGGGTACTACCTAAAAACCAGTGCCAAATACTTAAGTTTTATTTCTCTGCGCCTGATGCTTTTCACAAAAGCTTATGTCACTGCTCCCGCGGTCTAAAAATAATGTTCTTTAGTTACACTTACTTCATTGAGGTTACAAAATTATTCTACAAAAATTATCCTAGTTAAATTTTACCATTGACCCAGAACTTCGAAAGGTTTAAGTGTTATTAATTCCAGGTTATCTATCCGGAAGTACTAAACATATTCGTGCGGGTCCTAATCAGTTAATATATTAGTAACCTAACCTAATGAATGGATGCGTTAGAAACCCATATTGTGGTTCCTATTGTTTGTTTTTGTTTGTGAGAAGTATGAAAGTTAGATATGAAAGTGTTAACACGAATAAGCAACTGTATAGTACGGATTTTATTGCGGAAAGATGCAATAAAATCCTTTTGTGGCGCGCGGGGTAATGTAACGTTGCAGTTACATATTCTTACCAATTTAACTTAAACACTTAAAGTGTTCTAATTAAACCTAATTACAAACCTAATACCTTAGTAACAAAATAATTTTATAGTAGGATATTATCAAATCTGAAACCGTCATTGTTTACAAATTCCAAGTCGAGATGCGGCTATAATACTCAGGCCGTCCAGTTCTTTGTTAACCGATCGGCGCCAGTAGGTGCCAGGCACCGAATTCCAACCTTTGTCTAAAACATGGCGTGATATTTTAAGCAAGCTGATTGGTCAAGACGGCCCTTAACAACCGCCGGGTCCACATTCGGAAACTATCGACATGTTTCGGCTGTCTCCGTGCCTTTGTGTCGGAGCTATGGTTGACCGCTACTGGGCATTCCGAAAATCTCGCCTCACGCACTAGGACGTGACGCGCTCCCATAAACAAAATAAAACCGTTATCGTAAAAGACGCCGGTAACGTACCTTGACATAGGCACGTTCTTACGCAGCTAAACTCAGTGATTACGTGTAACAGTGAAACCCCAATTGGGTAAGTGTTGATCAAGTATATTCCATGTACTAGTTCTAGAATTCACCACTTAGTGTTCATATTAAATACTTGTGGCTTCCACCGGAAGCATTTTTGCTGTAGGCTTATGTAAGCTTTGTTATATGTTATGTTATCTCTGCAAACATCAAGCCCCCGGCGTAGGTACCTATATACTTTGTGTTGTAACAAACAAGTACAGTAACGCTCAGCACAGGTTAGCTATTCAAATGTTCCTAACCGCTTCTTATTAATTAGTGAGTTATTCCGTAATTTTATTTTACCGTAACAAGTACCGTAACGCTCAGAGCACAGGTTAGCTATTCAAATGTTCCTAACCGCTACTTATTTATTAGTGAGTTATTCCGTAATTTTATATTAGTGCATTTTATATAAATGCATAGATAAGTAGAAATGCTATTTCCATTTAATGCTTGTGCATCGATAATCTGTTCATTCTAGCATTTTCCTCAAGTACCTACTAATAATTGCAAGTCACTCAAACTGCAACCTTGTAATCTCCGTTCTGATAGTGAACACTTTCACCTTCTGCTTTCTCGGCTACTTCCCTTTATTAAGAAGACGCACTTCATGGGTTCACTATCAGCGGAGGAATTTTAGCACCATTCTACAGCGTGAACATTTATTCACAGGGGATTACCTTCGGGTTTGTTACCCACGGAACTGTTACCCTACGGGTTGAGAAACATCCAGAAGAATACCTCCGCTACGCACTACACCCATTACGGTGGATTTTCCGAAGTGAAGACGCTTCCTGCAGTACCAGCTCACTATTAGTTGCGACTGCGAGACCTCTGCACTGAAGTGAAGACCCAGCCGCCTGTCGACCTTCTTCGCCAAGGGAGTACCGTTCTACGCCAGCGAAAACAGACTACTTAGGCCGTACCTACCGCGACCCTTCCGGTTGTTTTTTTTTTTATATTTAAATAAAATCTTTGTAACTGATGACGAGTACCCTCTCTTATTTTTTTATCCACTTAGGGTCACCCGTCACATAGTGACGAGCATGATAGTGACAGGTTGTCAGCATGTCGCCTAAAATTGCAATACACATGACCCTCGAGTCCTTCTGTCGCTTCTTACGACACCCACAGGAAAGAAATGGGGTGATACTATTCTAAGCCGGCATCACACGGCATGGATAGATGATAGATGGCGCTTTTACAAATAATATAGTTAGGTATAGTAGTAGGTATTTCTCTAAACATACTTCCCCGCCTTAAATAACTATTTAAGTAAAGGGATTTACAGAAAATGTATACATAACTAGATAGCTTAAAGTGAATGTATAACTGTCAGTTACAATTATGTTTCTAAACCAGAATGATAACTAACTATAGTATGTACGTTTTTGCTTGGTGATTTGGACAGCGTCACTGTCATGTCACTGATGGCAATTTAGGGATGTGACATAATTTACCAACGAGTATGATTCCTGATACTAGTACGATACTAGCTTAGCTACTCAATACCAGTAATAAATATGAACTAAAGTATTTTTAACAGTATAAATAAGAACAACAACTACACAACAACAAGTGTATATAGGGTGAAGTTTTACTAGTGACTGATAATGAAAATGCATGTCGGGCTGGTGAAAAGAATCTGCTTTTCCCAAGAAACATAGTCGAAATAAGAAAGAAATTGGATCTCTAACAGAAACAATTTATATTTAACTCTATAATATAACAATACCTACTTCAAAAAACTAGATATTTATTTACACAGAACATAATTCGTTTATTTCTCGTTTGTTATTAGGATTTGATAATTCCGTTCCTTCTCATTGATATCTTGAGTGTTGTAGCTTTCCTCATATTTTCATTCGAAATTTGGGTTGCAGTGTTTATTCAAATGCCGAGAGTCAGGTACACGGCAACGGAGTAAAGTAATTAATTACTAATAACATTTTGAGTTGCTACACTCACAAGTGAGTGCTGTCTTACTGTCTTTATTCAGCAAAGTTAAAAGTCAAAAGCAACAAAATATTATCATCAGAACAAAAGTCAACAAAATCCTCTAAACCTCAAGACGCAGTTAAGCATCACCGCAAAACCGTCCTCCACTCTCAGGAGGTTCCACTGTCAAGACCGGAATACTAACAAGCATGGCCACGAAGAAAGTTGAGAAATTTTCTAGCTTATCTTTAATCTGAAAAAACTTCATGAAATATACCTATTATTTTTATATCTAGTTGAGTATCAATATTTGTAAAATTTCTTCGGTCGAAAACAGTTAGACAGAAGAATTTCCCCTATAGTTATGAAAATTTAAATTGTAAAATAGGAAAGTTATCAAGTTTCTTGAAGTCTCGAATGGTATAAATGCGCCTGCATCAAGCTTAACTAGGCTGAAAAGTATTGCTTCCTAGTCACTATTATTATAACAGTAACATGCCTATTATTTAGGGCACAGGCCTACTAATAATGTCTTTGGTACAGTGTTATTATTTATTCTTATGGTACTATGGTGATACGTAACTTTGTCATAGCGAGCATATTTATTTAATAAGTTTACTGATTATTATAACACAAAAATAATTGTGTAATATTTTAGGCAGAATTTATAGTTGTATTTAACTTAAAATTAGCTAAACAAGTGATATTTAAGTGCCCGTTCACACATGCGACTTTTCTCGGCGAAATTTTTATCTCATGGCGTGTCAATGGGCCAGTATGAGCGTGTGCACACGAAGCGACGCGTTTCTCAGGTGACTTTTTGTCCGACTAAAAGTCGCTGGTTGGTCGGTCAGTTCCATTGCAACTCGATCGCCGTGAGGACTTCATTTCCTTTACATTCGCTGCCTTCTCGCTAGGTATTTAGAGATTTTAGAGTGAGGATGCTTATAAAGATGATAAAAAGTCAGGTGGTCATTTCAGAATTGTAACTTAAGAAATAGTACCACTATTCCAAGATGGCAGCTGTATGGCAACATGCAGTATAAATTGAGGGTACTTATTTTCTTTCGTGGCAATTAGATAAGAAATAAGAATGTAAAAGGGCTGATGGCCATCGCCAAGTAGTAACTTCAAAAACAGCTAATAAAAAATTACGTTTGTGGAGAACGTGTGTTTTGAGGAACGTACTACTTTTCCTAACATCCTGTATTTGAAATCCTACGCGCGTCGTTCGGCAGATTACCTAAAAGTGATATTCAATAGTGGTTTAAACATTTGAATTTATCGTCGATTTTACAAGCGCTGTTTCAAAGTCACTTCAAACGGCTCTCCGTCAATCTCATGACATCTGTCCAAATCACCAAGCTACAATGATTACAGTATAATCTAATGCTCATATTAAGTAGGTTACATACAGCGTGATCTATGTACCTGTCGCAGGAATCTAGCGAAATCCGGTAATTCGCGAAATCCCTAGGCCCTTCGCGAGGAGCCGGATAATAGCGAAATGCATGATTCGTAGCCAAATCCGCTACGCACCTGCTACGAAAGGTTCCATATGCAGCAAAGGTTCCATATGCTGATCAGGTGGTTCAGCCTGCAATTGCCTACTCATTCATGTCAGCGGCCCACGGAACGCCCAGTGTCGTAAGGGTTCTTCGGGTGGTCATGACCATGCCCATGACCATGACCTGACCTGTCTTAAGGGTTCTTCGGGTGGTCATGACCATGCCCATGACCATGACCTGACCATGCCCATGCCCATGCCCATGACCTGACCATGACCATGCCCATGACCATGACCTGACCATGCCCATGCCCATGCCCATGCCCATGCCCATGCCCATGCCCATGCCCATGCCCATGCCCATGCCCATGCCCATGCCCATGCCCATGCCCATGCCCATGCCCATGCCCATGCCCATGCCCATGCCCATGCCCATGCCCATGACCTGACCATGACCATGACCATGACCATGACCATGACCACCTCGAAGGTAGGCGACAGGTTGCTGCTATATTCTGCGACCTGTCGCGCGCCTTCGAGCTGGTAAGCCACCCACTACTGCTGGCAAAGTTAGAACATTATGGCGTAACGGGCAACATACTTGACCTTATTAGGTCATTCTTGAGCAAACGAACGCAAACAACGTATGTAAAAGGTATAAAGTCTGATTCTCTAGAACTTGGTGACTGCGCGGTACCCCAGGGTTCCGTAATGGGCAACAATTTATTTTCTATTTTAATAAACGACTTCACAACGGCATCAGATGATGCTGAATTCGTATTGTTCGCGGATAATGGGTGTGTCATAGTCGCGGCGGACAATTTTAACCTTTTACAGCAAAAACTGTCCCTGGTAATGACTCAAATCGCAAATTGGTTTGTTACTAACGGTATGGTACTTAATGTCGATAAAACGAACATAATGCATTTTAGCTTAAGATGCGACCTAAAGAAAACATTGAACATTACTTGCAATGGTATATTAGTACCCCAGGTGAATCATGTTAAATACCTAGGAGTAGTTATAGATGCAGGTCTAACATGGTGCCCACACATTGGCTCATTATGCAACCGCTTATCTTCTGCATGCTTCGCGCTCGGCCGATTACGACCAAGCCTAAGTGACAAAAACCTATTCAAAGCATACTATGGCTGTTTTCACTCTCTCTTATCATATGGAATAGACTTGTGGGGTAACTCGGCGGACCGTGAAAGAGCATTTAAACTCCAAAAAAGAGCGATTCGCAAAATGAGCGGATTGCCTTGGGATCACCCTGCTGAGGAACTGTTCAAGGAAAATAATATCCTTACCCTACCTAGCTTGTACATACTAGAAATAGCTAAATCCGTGAAAAGAAACCTGGAACAGTTCCTCACGTATGCTGAGACCCACACCTTCAATACAAGGGGGCGAAATGCTCTAAGAGTGCCAGCCGCTAGACTAGCAAAATCTAAACGTTCACTGTCTGTAATAGGACCAAAAATCTATAACAAAATAAGTTCTGAAGTAAGGAACATCTCAAGCTTAGGGCTGTTCATAAACAAATTTAAGAGGTTTTTATGTTCTAAAGCTTATTATTCTATTAATCAGTACTTGACGCAAAAACCTGTTCATTAATCCAAATCTGAAATCAATAATGATTGTAATGTACACAATGTACTAAATATGTATTACTTAAGTACTAAGTGTTTACCTATTCTATTACATTTGACATGTAAATATTATATTTATCAATAAATTAATGAATGAATGAATAAATGACCATGACCATGACCATGAACATGACCACGACCACGACCACGACCACGACCACGACCACGACCACGACCACGACCACGACCACGACCACGACCACGACCACGACCACGACCACGACCACGACCACGACCACGACCACGACCACGACCACGACCACGACCACGACCACGACCACGACCACGACCACGACCACGACCACGACCACGACCACGACCACGACCACGACCACGACCACGGTCACGGCTCACGGTCACGGTCACGGTCACGGTCACGGTCACGGTCACGGTCACGGTCACGGTCACGGTCACGGTCACGGTCACGGTCACGGTCACGGTCACGGTCACGGTCACGGTCACGGTCACGGTCACGGTCACGGTCACGGTCACGGTCACTGTCACGGTCACGGTCACGGTCACGGTCAGGTCACGGTCAGGTCACGGGCACGGGCACGGGCACGGGCACGGGCACGGGCACGGGCACGGGCACGGGCATGGGCATGGGCATGGGCATGGGCATGGGCATGGGCATGGGCATGGGCATGGGCATGACCACCCGAAGAACCCTTACGACACTGGGCGTTCCTTGGGCCGCTGACATGAATGAGTAGGCAATTGCAGGCTGATCCACCTGATCAGCATATGGAACCTTTGCTGCATATGGAACTTTTCGTAGCAGGTGCGTAGCGGATTCGGCTACGAATCATGCATTTCGCTATTATCCGGCTCTTCGCGAAGGGCCTAGGGATTTCGCGAATTACCGGATTTCGCGAATTACCGGATTTCGCTAGATTCCTGCGACATACCTATCTGTTGTGTACCTAGTGAGGGGAAATTAATAACTCATAAGGAGTATTTCAGTATCTTGTTTCCTAACTCTAATTAATTTACGTGTTTATGCTTAATAATAAACAATGTGAGATAAATGTGTACAGTCAAGTGCAGAGTTACCGGACCCCCCGGGCTACAAACATTTAAACAGAAAAATACGTTTTTGAAATGAACCTTAAAGCAAAGCATTACGCCTATGCAATATACCTGAGCAATTCATGCTTCACCCTACCACACGACTAACTCGCAAGCACGAGTCGAGTCCTTTGCATTTTATCTTCAAGTTGCTTTAGTCAAATTTCATTAACAAGAAATAAAATAATAAATAGTCAACATACGAATAAAACCCCCGCTGGGATTTGAACCTCCAATCTTTTAGATTGTTAGCATTGAAGTCGGACATCTTAGCCGCTTGGCTATTCTGCTAATGACTAAAGGCGCAAAATTAGAAGTCACCTGTCGTGCAACTAGTGATGTCATTGTGACGTATGAGACCCGTGTAGACGTTTTGATGTTTTCTAGCAGATGAATAAAATAAGAAGGTAGTTTGAATACTAAATCGTAGAAATGTATTCAACTTTATTTAATTACTCAGTTCGATAGTGTGCGTTAGGGTTTTCGAATACCTGACCAATTTTGATACCCGGGTATCGGGTACGATTTTTTTAAATACCCGGGTATACCCGGGTACCCGGGTGTTACCTTTTTAAGTAAAATGGGTTGGAAATTGAGAAAAAAATATTTAAAAGCTAACTCTATCTAAAGTTAATTATAATGCCTAAACATTTAGGTTCAAGGTGACAATAATTTAGTAACATAAGACAAACAAAATAGTAAGGTATACAATAAATATTTCAACAGTCTCATATTGCATTATTTTCGTTTCTATTCGCTTCTATTAGTTTTTACGTGGGAGAAAGATATTTTGGCGAGTTAAAAAGTACCTACCCTATGCATTTCCACAATAATGAGCCAAATTTACTAAAGGTGATAAGATCTTGAAATTGTACGCACAAGTTTTGAGGAAATTCGTTATAAACCAATAAAAATACTCACCAAAAACATTACAAACATTTTCTCTCAATAATATACTATAAAAAATAGATATATATAAAGTCAATTCGTATAGAAAACTAGACATATGAATTCAATTTGTTAAAAAAATAATATTGTTGAAAGTATAACTTAATCCTTTAAATTTTTTACTCTTTTGTTTGTATTACATCAGTCTATATGTCGCAGTACGATGGCAGAATTAGGTTTTTGGCCAAAAACCTAGGTTTTTGGCCAAAAGCCGGCATATGGCAGAATCGTAGACTTCGCCGATAGACCCTGGTATCAGAGTTATCAACCGCCTACTGCAAGTAGGCCTCTAACATGTTGTGTAACGACCGCCGTCTAAGTGATCATAGAGAGCAATCGAGACCGACGGCTTACCGTGCCCGTGTCGTTCGGGGGAACGAGGAGTGAAGAGGTACTTTATGCACCTCCCTCTGATCTTTTGAGGGTAGACTTGGACACCGTAAATGGACACCCTAAAGGACGGGGGGTAACATCAGACAGTCTGAACAGCAGGATTGCCTCGGATTCTCTGAAGGGCAGCATCAGACACCATAAGAGCAGGACGTACCACTAAACGCTCTAGAGGATTGGACGCCCTGGACGCGTTGGACGCCCTGGAGACCAGGAGGTAGCGTCGGACCCCCAGAAAATCCTAGTCGAGTCATCTTACATCCTCCAGAGTGTCCGACGCTACCCACGCCCTCCAGAGCGTCTGACGCTACCTCCCACCCTCCAGAACGTCCAATGCTACCTCCTGCCTATCGAGGTGTATGCCCAAACTACACGGGCACGTTAAGCCGTCGGTCCCGATTGCTCTTTATGATCACTAAGACGGCAGTCGTTACACAACCTTGTCAGAGGACTGCTTCTTGCAGTTGGCGGTTTAAAAACTCTAACACCAGCGTTCATCGGGTCGTTGGGTGACTTGGTTTACCACTCAAAGAAGAAGTTCCCCAAAATGCAATAAAAGCCATAATACTAAACAAATCTAGGATTTCGGCCAAAATCCTAGTTTTTTGGCCGAAATCCTAGGTTTTTGGCCAAAAACCTGGATCAGCTTAGGACGATGGTCGAAAGAAATCTACGATTTTGCCATATGCCGGCTTTTGGCCAAAAACCTAGGTTTTTGGCCAAAAACCTGATTCTGCCATCGTACTGCGACATATATATCTCTTTCTCGAGTACCCGGGTACGCACGTCGTTTGTACCCGGGTACCAAAAGTCTGAAATACCCGGGAATACCCGGACCTAGTGTGCGTTATGATATTTTTTGTTGCTTTTTACCTAGTTACTGGTCAAATCAAATCAAGGTTCATAGTGTTTTCTTAAAAGCAAAAATAATTGTTTTGTGGGAACAGAAAAAAGGAAATTTCATCACGACTTTACAGAGAAACACGTTTCGCAGATGGATTAGGAGATATGAGGAAACTGGTGATGTGAATTGTGAAAATCGAGGGCCGCGCCATAGCTTACACCAACGAAAATCTACGTCACTGTAAAATTGTTAGCCTTCACAGCGAGGATCGATTTAAAAGTACTCGTTCAACAGCAAGTTTATACGATATATCTCTGTATACTGTGCGAAGACATTTACACGCTGCTGGCATACACAACTATTAACCAGCTATGAAACCAGCCTAAACAATTGCGCTGACCGAAGAGCATTGTCAAGCTAGGATAAGATTTGCTACAGGTAAATACACTCGGCTTCAAAAAAATCGCACCTTTTAAGAAATCTATTTCAAACATCTTTCAATCGTATTTGTATTATGAAATATTGGTAATGTTCGGTATCATTTGAAAGGTAAGGAAACAGAGAATGCAAAAACAATAATTAATTCAATGTTTTTTATTGGAACTGAGAAAAATTTACAAAACAATAAAAATGGAACTGATTCTCCTCTTCAAAGACGAATGCCCATTTGTGGGCTATGTTTTTTCATTGCCTCAAGGTGAAACGAATATTAAAATTATTTTTACATTTAATCTTTGCTGTTTTGCTATATGAAAGTATTTATAGCACGGGGAATTTAATTTTATTTATTACTAAATCTTGTATTGATTGGTCATGAATCTAGGAAATCAACCAAACACGCGCTAGAAAGCACAAAGAGTTTTATTATCTAAGCAACTCATATAATCAGCCAAGTAATGTATTGTACCTATTTGACCAGATTCTTTTTGGTTACAAAATGACACAAAAATGACGTGATTTGTCTGTTTTTAGTTGTCGTTTGACGTTTTGTTTGTCTCATTCTTTGACATCATAAGTCATAAATCATAAAATAATATTTCAATCTGTATTATTTCAATTGATCAATTTTTGACAAAAATACTACAAATGTGGCCATTATGGCCTTGCAAAACATATTTGTTAAGAGTTTATTTAGTTATGTTCATATTTCGCATACAAACACTCTTCCAATGGTCAACCTATTGGCGTCATGGATACCTACTTCCAAATCAGGTAATTACCTATGTTAGATCAGCGATGGCTATGAAAGGATGAAATCAGAGAATAGGCGGCAACTTTCCCGTAAATACGCTGAGCTCGCCAATCCGCTTGCCAAGCGTGGTGTGGTGAGTATAAAGTAATCTCCCAAATTGCTGTGTTTGCTGATGGAAATCTACGGAGGCACAATTGATTCTGGATATTTATACCTACCTAATATTAAACGTATTGATTTAAATATTTCTAGCAATCATGTGCTGCCAGGCGTGCCGCAAATTCAAGGCATCCGCATGGTTTATAATTTTAAAGAGAGATAATATTTATTTTGTTTATGCATTTTAGGTCTCAAGGATGGAACGTATACTAATAGTGCTGCAATAAGGAAAACGACACGACAACCTTTATACTGCTATGAGGCTATGGCATGGTTGTGTGACGAACGCCGTCTGAGCCCGGAACCTTTACGCCGCAGACAGTTGCACTACCACTGCATCATATCAATCAACCAACAAGTGGCAATAAAATAAAACTATTTTTTTGCATTATTTATTGTATTTTACTTGCTATGCTATCTACTCAGCAGTTAGGAGGTAAATAGTGGGTAATAAAATAAAGAGCCCTTTACGCTAGAGATTTGCTCCGGCGATTTTTCGGTGGAGAGCAAAAAATTGCGACGAGGACGCGACGGTTCGCGGCGACTAGCGGTAAATACAAAGTGGGATGGTTGGTATTTAATTAATAAAATGGACTCTTATGAGAAGCACGCGGTGATAACGTGGCGATCGAAAAATCGCGATGATAACGCTGCGTGCATGCTGCGATGCGAGCTGTCGCCTGCTCGTTGCGATCACGTTCGTTCCGTCGAGTAATAGCCGGAAAAAAATCGCCTATGTGAAAGGGCTCGTAGTGTTCGTCACTGGATCAGGAGGAAATTCTGTGCCGTGTTTTGGAATTATCTCATAATATGTTTACGCGATAAACATATTATGTTTACAGTGTTTCCAGTATCCAGTAGGATTCCCTGCATTTAAGGGAATCTAAAATGCACGTGTTAAATGTCAAAGTGTTAAGTAATGAGATCAATCTGTTTTAAGGTTATGTATTATTTTTATAAATAACTTTGAATACCGGGTTTTTATAGAAAAGAAAAACTGAAGGTTATTTATTATCTATTTAGAACTACTTCAGCTTTAAGGCATTTTAGACGGGAATCCTTTGCCCCGTGGGCAATCTTCTTTTGTTTGTATTGTTTTGTTTTTTGGGTATAAAAGGGTCGATACAGCTTATTGGGGGATAAATTTGCTACCAACAGTCGAAGAAGACACAGAAGAATATCTTTCATCAGAAAAACGTTCTTGAAGATGGACACTACAGCTGCTGAAGCCGCCCAAGTTATCGCACTACTGCAATCAGGACTACGTCAGTGTGATGTTGCTCGGCAATTGCACTTGAGTCGCTTTTCTGTTCGAAGAGTGTACCAGCGGTTCCTGCAGACCGGTGGCTTTGTCCGAAGGCAAGGGTCTGGTAGAAATCGCTGCGAGAGATGACCGATTCGTCGTATCGAAATCTTTGAAATCGGTTCTCTAATGTTGTTGAGTTGCAAGCAGCTTCAAGCAGTTCGTAGAAGGGCCGTAAGTGTCTCTACAGTTAGAAGAAGACTAGGAGAGAAATATTGTGGCTAGAAGACCTGCCACGGGTCCAAATTAACGCAGCGCATCGGCGAGCACGCTCGCAATTTGCTCGCGCCCACGTTAATGGACCCTGGACCAATGGAGTACTGTTCTCTTCTCAGACGAAACGAGTGTGCCTTTTCTGCAACGATAGACGCAAAGAGTATACAGAAGACAATGGGAACGTTTTGCCCAAGCCTGCATCAAGAAACGGTAGAATATGGGCGGTTCCTGCATGTTCTGGGGCGGCATATCTGCCGATGGCAAACTGAACTTGCGTCTCTCGGACCGGCGGTGCTCGCGGGCAAGGGTCGATGACTGCTCACCGGTACATCACAGAGATCCTGGAAGAACGTGTGGTCCCCTATGCTGGATTTATTGGCGACGGGTTCACATTAATGCACGATAACGCGCGCACACTGCTGGTATTGTGCAAGGCTACCTTCAAGAGGTTGGGATCCCTGTCATGCAGTGGCCAGCGAAAAGTCCAGATCTGAACCCGATAGAGCACCTCTGGGACCAGCTGAAACGCAAGGTTAGATCCCGTGATCCCGCTCCCGCGACTCTTCAGGAGCTCCAAGACGCCGTTATTAAGGAATGGGACAGTATCCCTCAAGAAGAGGTCCTAAAGTTGGTGCGATCCATGAGGGAGCGCATGGAAGACGTCATTAGGGCTAGGGGGGGTAACACTAGGTTTTAGGTTAGTTTTAAGCAACTTTGTTCTGAAAAATTAATCAGATTTCATTAGGGTTTTTAAGGAATTTTATTGTTTTGTAAATTTTTCTCAGTTCCATTTTTATTGTTTTGTAAATTTTTCTCAGTTCCAATAAAAAACATTGAATGAATTATTGTTTTTGCATTCTCTGTTTCCTTACCTTTCAAATGATACCGAACATTACCAATATTTCATAATACAAATACGATTGAAAGATGTTTGAAATAGATTTCTTAAAAGGTGCGATTTTTTTGATGCCGAGTGTATTATTTCTGGTGCTGAACTAATACAAATACATTATACCTACCTACTTACTTATATAGGTATAGTGTACGTTCTATCGTTTTTTTTTAACTGTTGATAAACGATCTTCATTAAATTAAGTAATGTATTTATGTTACAGAGTATTGCAACTTTGATTGGGAAGGGCAATATTAATATTCACTGACGAAAAGTGCTTCAAGTCAAGACGACGATGTGGACGAAATATCCTATGTAGACAACGAGGTGAACGCTATAATCCAGAAAATATACTCAGAACTAGCAGCAGAATATCGCTAGGTTAATTAAATACCTTTAGGACATAATTATGTATTTATAAGTGATCTGTTGTTAAATATAGATTCTTTGTGCTGGTCATTATGAGAGACGTAAATTGTTATTTTACTCAAAGATAACATGTTTGTTCTCTTGTAGTGACTAAACGATAATTTTAAAATCCTGAACTATCTTTATTGTTGTTTAAAGTATAGTCAGTTAACTTAATTGTAAAGTATTTTATTCATGTTTGTATGAAATGTTTATTACATAGTTTACTGTAAAATTTGCCTAGGTGATACAAAAATATTTTGTGTGAATTATGAAGATTCAAATAAAGTAACATAAAGTATAATAGATGGTCTTATTAATTTTTAAACATCTTAATTTTGTCTACAAACAAAACTTCTTTTATACAAAAAAGAAAATAAAAGACAGATATAAAAATAAACAGCACTTTTAATAGAAAAAAAGTTGAACACATCATAGCTCCGAACCAGCGATTCTACGTTTTAGACTCCAGTTGTTTAACCACTTAGCCATCTTGCCATTGACTCGGGAGACGAATTTAGCTATAACTATTATGTACTGTTCGTTTATGCGACTCGCACTCGCCAACTACTATGAGATCATTATTGTGTATTAAAACTTGATTGAAAACCAGTTTATGTCAGTGACGTCGGCGTGAATCTTTTAGTCGGCTAAGCTTGGGTAGGTTCGGACCATTTCGTACTGTGTTATTTTTGTTTCACTTACTCTTGACTGACTTGACAGATGATATGGATGCGTGAGGGATATGAGGGCGCGTGAACCGTGTTTTTTCTATGCTTTCATTGCTGTGTTGGCGTATGTCAATGGAAAAATTGAGCAGGCGTGCGGACAATGTATAGATAAGTAAAGTATGTCGCCGATTGCGCTGTAGGGTAGTAGTCCGGGGGGTCACATTATTCCGCATCAGTCGTACCTATTGTGTCTGGGAATAAATAAATTCAGAACACACAGGGGGTTAATAAGTTTTTACAAGACTCCAAAACTTAATCTCTTTTTTACCTTAACATTAAGTAAATACCAAAGAAAACTATTTATACAAATACATATCATCAGAATTTGAAATCGGTAGGTAAAGGACATATATAAATTATTAAACGCTCGCTTGATGAGTCCCTTGTTAGTCTTGATGGTTGCCACACGGACTTCTCCATCGGATCCAGGAAGTCTTAAATGGATATTTACGTCCTATCTCCGCCAGCATGTTTTGTATGGAAATCCATTCCGCAGGGCTTACGTTCCAGCTCCGTCCCTGCCTGACGAGATGTCAAATAGAGTTTGACAAGTAATTTCTATAGAAAACATGTAGAAAACATGTAACGTCATCGGATTTTTGTTCCTTTCTACAATTATTTTGACACTTTTGTGTATGCTCGGTCGAGCTATGACAACCGTGTACGACAATGCTACGACAAAGAGCAGTCTCAACAATCGGCGCCTTGTTGGTGTCGTAATTGAATTACTTTTGAAAAATATCGAAAAATAAAAACAACTATAACATTTTTGTGGGTTGTTATAAATCTTTAGGATATTTGAGACAATGTGGGTACAATAAGTACACTTGAAAAAGTACACTCGGCTTCAAAAAATCGCACCTTTTAAGAAATCTATTTCCAACATCTTTCAATCGTATTAATTGTATTATGAAATATTGGTAATGTTCGGTATCATTTGAAAGGTAAGGAAACAGAGAATGCAAAAACAATAATTCATTCAATGTTTTTTATTGGAACTGAGAAAAATTTACAAAACAATAAAAATCCTTAAAAACCCTAATGAAATCTGATTAATTTTTCAGAACAAAGTTGCTTAAAACTAACCTAAAACCTAGTGTTACCCCCCCTAGCCCTAATGACGTCTTCCATGCGCTCCCTCATGGATCGCACCAACTTTAGGACCTCTTCTTGAGGGATACTGTCTCAATAACGGCGTCTTGGAGCTCCTGAAGAGTCGCGGGAGCGGGATCACGGGATCTAACCTTGCGTTTCAGCTGGTCCCAGAGGTGTTCTATCGGGTTCAGATCTGGACTTTTCACTGGTCACTGCATGACAGGGATCCCAACCTCTTGAAGGTAGCCTTGCACAATACCAGCAGTGTGCGCGCGAGCGTTATCGTGCATTAATGTGAACCCGTCGCCAATAAATCCAGCATAGGGGACCACATGTTCTTCCAGGATCTCTGTGATGTACCGGTGAGCAGTCATCGACCCTTGCCCGCGAGCACCGCCGGTCCGAGAGACGCAAGAAAGTTCAGTTTTGCCATCGGCAGATATGCCGCCCCAGAACATGCAGGAACCGCCCCTGTATTCTACCGTTTCTTGGATGCAGGCTTGGGCAAAACGTTCCCATTGTCTTCTGTATACTCTTTTGCGTCTATCGTTGCAGAAAAGGCACACTCGTTTCGTCTGAGAAGAGAACAGTTCTCCATTGGTCCAGGGTCCAATTAACGTGGGCGCGAGCAAATTGCAAGCGTGCTCGCCGATGCGCTGCGGTTAATTTTGGACCCGTGGCAGGTCTTCTAGCCACAATATTTCTCTCCTTTAGTCTTCTTCTAACTGTAGAGACACTCACGGCCCTTTTACGAGCATTCCTGAAGCTGCTGTTGCAACTCAACAGCATTAGAGAACCGATTTCTCAAAGATTTCGATACGGCGAATCGGTCATCTCTCGCAGAAGTGCAGCGATTTCTACCAGACCCACGCCTTCGGACAAAGCCACCGGTCTGCAGGAACCGCTGGTACACTCTTCGAACAGAAAAGCGACTCAAGTGCAATTGCCGAGCAACATCACACTGACGTAGTCCTGATTGCAGTAGTGCGATAACTTGGGCGGCTTCAGCAGCTGTAGTGTCCATCTTCAAGGACGTTTTTCTGATGAAAGATATTCTTCTGTGTCTTCTTCGACTGTTGGTAGCAAATTTATCCCCCAATAAGCTGTATCGACACTTTTATACCCAAAAAACAAAACAATACAAACAAAATTTGAAGAGGAGAATCAGTTCCATTGTCATTCACAGTGACGTGAAGTGTCAAGCTTTTTCTTTATTCAAATGAAATGGATATTTTTTTAAAGAGTTTTTATAGGGCTCTCAAATGATACCAATATTGCTACGAATAACTGCTTGTCTTAAGGATTACCAGTGCTTGAAGCCTATTTTTACGGACGTGCGATTTTTTTGAAGTCGAGTGTAGTTATGATAGTTTATCAACGCACTAAAATTAGGTATAAAAATTACCACTTGCTACCTATACTTGATCATCGATTAGGCTATGCAAAGCACCTCCAGGGTCAAGAGCAAGTTGTAGAAGTTTGCGCAAATGTTCTTCCCATAATATTTTTTTATTTTGTATTTTTTTTACTCATTCAGAATGATTATGTTATTTGATTTCGTTTGTGTATGTAATATTGGATAATATCATAAATATTATCATTTCATATTTGATATTAACATTGTTATGTATTATTCAGTACACTAAACTTTTTACTTCTTCAGAATGTCGATAGATGGCGTTGCTAATCAAACTATTGAAACTAATATCACCTAATTAGCGACCCTATATTTCATTTTTTACTTGATATGATAGCAAATATCAACAAGACGAGCCTATTTCCACGTGATAATTATTCTCTATCAGTTAAAGGTATTACTAAAGTTAGAGAACCAGAGGATAACAGAAAGAAAATGATACGGATGTACTTGGGTGTTGGGTGTAAATTCATCATAATTATGACTTAACAAAATGTAACTATTTAACATTTTTTAGGAGATACAATCATCACATCATACCCTCACTGCAGAATGGCTAAAGCATATATAAGGTCCTATCAAATTCACTGCTAATATTTTAAGGGCATGCGTAATAAATATGTATAAGAAAAACATTTAAGGCATTTCAAAAAATATCTACACGCTAGATTTTTTTTTACATTTTCAAACAAACTTTTTAATTAATTATGTGAACACCCTTTGACTGACCCGACTGACGTTCCGCCAAGTAGACAGGATTCACTTACACGGCACGCACACTAACAACCAACCAATCACAGCACAGCATTTTTGGCGCGTAATTTAAATTCATCGTAGTGTGTGTTTCTATGACAAACAGGGTGCACTTTTTTCGTTTTGTTTTTTTTTTTAGTTAAATGCAATTTTCTCGAAAACAAGCGTGTAGATTTCTTTAAAAATTTGCGTAGTACATGCTTATATTTTATTTGATCTGCCCCTATAGTACGATTTATAAACAGATAGACTAAATTGACGTTTGGTGGGTTGCCTGCCACGTTTTTGTATTTTAAAATAATAAAAAAATAGTGTTGTACCCAAATGATCAAGTTATGTGAATCAAAGATTGTGATGGAATCTTTATGAAAATAAATGTAGTTTATTTCAATTTTAAATTAGCCTATAAGCCAACACAATACTACTATGTGTGTAACAAACTAACTTCACATTTATTTTCTGTCTGACGAAATGTTTAATTGAAAGCTAATGAGAGCATAACTAGTAACAGTCTGATATCATTAATGTGAATTTATTCAACATTACATTTTAAATTTCAATATTATTAATAGTTTGCTTTCTATTAAGTAAACGAAAACTTTGCGTATAAACGTAAAGTATACGCGTAACGTATACTCTTTTACGTAACGTAAGGTGTGTACGTAATAAATACGCAAGTATTTATTGAGCATATTTATTTACTAAAACAAATACATCGAGGAATCATGTGGCAACAGTTCAATGAATAAAATGAATGAGTCAAACCACAACACTAGCCTGATGCTTGCAACATTTTAAAAACAAGAGGCCAATCTTAGCTGTCAGTTTAGTCTATCTGAATAAAAATTCTACTATAAAATATTTGCAGTTGTGGTACTGTGGACGCCGTAATTGAAACAAATGTGCTAAAGTTACGAAAATTAGGTTTATTGTCTAACACACAGGTTATCACAAAATCACAAGAATGTGCAAGAATAGGAAAGCGCGGCAAATCTGGGAGGAAACGAGTAACGTGTATCCCGTCCGGTGGCGGCGTAACGACTGGTTGCCCGAACGGAGGTTCGGGAATATTCGGGATTGGTCGGCGCGGCGGCATGGCCGACGCGACGCGCACGCAACATGGCGCTAGCAAGGGGCGTGTACAACAACTCGTAGTGTTACATGCTCCCCCTTTTGACCTAGTTAGTGCCCTCACGATAGGTCAAACTCTTCCGAAAACAAAACGGAGAGAAACAAAAAATAGTAAAACAAAACCCGAACTTACATATAAGATAAACTAGGTGATAGGCTTGCGAGGACGGCCTCGCTTCCTCTTCGGTGCTACTGGCACATCTTGATCACCCTCAGGGCGGGCATGATAGCGCCTGAGATCCATGGTGTGGTACTTTCCAATAACTTCATTGGATGGCTCGCAGTGGCCCAGTAGATACGTTGTTGGGCTGACCTTCTTTACGATGCGATAGGGTCCATCTCGTTTGGGTACAAACTTTGAGCTCACACCTTTACTAGTGCTGCTTAGCACATGGGTCTTGAGCAGGACTAAATCACCAGGCTCATACTCCTCTCCTTCTCGACGTGTCGCATCCTTCGCGGCCTTCCGACGATCTTGCTCGTGCTCTATCTTCTCTTTTGCAGTACTCAAGGTGTCTGCAAGCTTGAGCAAATATGGCGTGATCTGAGGCACGTAGTTTTCAGACTCTACAATGGCTCGTAGGTCGCTCTGCGCTGCGATAGGTGAACGTAGTTCTCGTCCGAACGTGAGGTACGCGGGAGTTTGTCCTGTGCTGCCAGTCAAACCAGAGTTCAGAGAAAACCGTATGAATGGCAATACCTCCGGCCATTTCGACCCTTCTGGCCTCAATTGGCGTAAATGACATTTTTGGGCAAAATGAGTTAAAAATGCAGTTTTGTTCAGTTTTTTTTTTCTCTATCGATCTGTGTATTTGAAATTTCGATATCTCGAAAAAAATGTCTTTTACTACCACGGTTTTTTTGACCCAATTTTAAAAATATTTTAAAATTTTACCGTAAAAGACATTTCATTTACATAAATTTTGATAATGTGTCGTAAAAAACAAATTGCTTGTTAATGAAATGGCGTAAAATACATTTTCGCCCATCAATTATAAAATATGTCATTTACGACCCAAAAAAATGAAACGAAAATTCAAAAATATTAGTCGTAAATGCCGAATATAGGATTATTTGAAGAATCCATCGTAGAAGACAGGGCGTAAAACGCAATCGTAACCTAAAGATTACAAAACATTGTCGTTTACAACCCAATGAAACTTTAATCATAATCCAAAAAAACTGGCCAAGAGCGTGTCAGACACGCCCACAAATAGGGTTTCGTAGTCAACGTTTAAATATCAGGTTTTTCAGCATTACAAACTCAATTTGTTGCTGGTTTGTTAGCAGCAGTATGATGACCAACCGCAAATAGAAAAACTCAATTTTTTATAAAACCTTTGAGGGTACAATATCCGTTATAGTTTTCATTGTAACTTCAGATTGTAAGCTATATTCCATATTTATTTCAAATTTTTAGCGTTTATACTTTAGAAGTTACAGCTGGAACAAATTATGGGTCAAAAACGCCCTTTTTAAAAGCAAATATCTCGTGACAGAAAAATTTTAGTGACTTTGTTTCAAAAAAACCTGACCTTAGTTTTAAAATACCTATTCAACGATACCCTACTCAATATTACAGAAGAAAAAAAAAATTTGCCCCCCTTTCACTTGTATGGGACGGGGTCCAAAAAATATTTAAAATATTTTTTTCTTAACGTTTCTACATTTGGGTCAACACGGTCTATCTTCTCACCAAATTTCATGTCGATAGCTCTAAAACTGACGAAGATATGAGGGCGCGGCATACAGACAGACAGACAGACAGACAGACAGACAGACAGACAGACAGACATGACGAAACTATAAGGGTTTCTAGTAGACTACGAAACCCTAAAAATGTGGTTCTTAAGGCAAAAACTGTTTTTCTGCGTGATATTATAATTCAATGTGAGCATTTCACAATACATCGCCTTTAGGTTTTCATTGCTTGTAACAAAATGCAACACTGATTTCATAGTATGTCTCATAGTCTAAGGCCGTAAAAGATTATTTCATGTGTCTAATTACAAAAATAGTCATTTACTTCTACGTCTTCTCAAGAAAAATAATTCATTGCGTGACTTTTAAGTCGTAAATGTCAATTTTATATGTTAAAGTTTTTTATAATCATTGCATTTAGACAGCTGTAAATGACAATCATTATTCATAAATACAAGTTTTTGTGATGTACGTACATCTCAAAAGTATAAAGCACTTTTTACAAAGAAGGATAAAAGGTGAACAATTCATCGTGTATTGTGTGTGAAATGAAACTATTTTGTAATTTATGAATCAATTATTTAATAATCAAAATGTAGGTGTCCATCTTTCATGCCATGAGCATTGAACAAGTAGGTTGGTACATAGCTTATGCCGGCATACAACAAGAAAGTAACCTGCTAAAACCTTCTAGAATCATTTATTTTATTAGTAACATAACGGGTGCGTGGAAGTCTCATTTTCATAACAGGAGTGACTACTTAACTTTGGGACTAATTACATAATCTACCTATTATACCTTAAATTATAAAGAACAAAAGAAAAGAAAAGATATCGAAGCAAATAATAAAATCACGAATAAAAATATTTTGTTATTGAATTAGCCATTAAATTGAGCCTCAAGTACAGTTCATCATTTTCGACACTTTCCAATAATACATTTGAAACTTCTTTTGATTTTGGATCATTTGGATGTTGTAAATATTCAGTATGATGATGTCTAGCTAGGTATAGCTTGACTGTCACGAAGGTACTTCAAGCTGTGAATTTTGCAACTGCTGCTGGAATGACGGGATTTACATCACTTCTTTTCTTTCATTACATTTCCATTGTTGTTTTTGGAGCATCTGGTCACAGGGATGATTTAATTTGTGAAGTCTCTAATTTATTTAATTCGAAACTTGCCACAAGTTTTCCTTCGTTTTCATATTTTTAACAGTCTCAGTCGAAAATGTTTTGTTGGCAATTTCATTCAAATTGGAAAATTCTGTATGTTCTATGATCTCCACTGTGTATGGTCAAAGTTTTTCATGATGACTCAAAATATGTCAGCCACTGCGAAGGAGCCCAAACAGTTAGTTCTCTAATTTAGAGAATATAATTTTTGAGAGAAATTGAGTTAAAAGATGAAAACGAAGGAAATCCGAGTAGCATCTTTTGAAAAAATAAATTTGATACTGCAACAAATAAATACTCCATGATTCCAGATGCTTCAGAAACAATAATGGAAATGCATATTGATTACAAAGGTAAAGAAAATGGGAAAGGGAAGGGAAAAAGGAAGAAAATAAGGGAATCAAAACCGTCACGTCTGTACTAAAACAGATTACCTACTGATTTCAGTTGCAAACTTCAAGGACTTCAAGCGCCTATAAGGTAATCAAACTATACCTAATTGTTATTATAATGAATATTCACAACACCGAAATGAAGCTCAAGTTGTGGATGTATTATTGGAAAGTGACAAAGATGACGAAAGTGATCAGTTTAAGTATTTGAGGTGTAATTTATTGGATAATTCAATTATTTAGATATATTTTATAATTAAGGTTATTTTCTTGTTCATGCAGGCATAAGCTATGTATATACCTACCTGTTTAATGCTCGTGGTATGAGAAAAGGACAGATACATTTTAAATGATTCATAAATTACAAAATAGTTTTATTTGACACACAATACACAATGAATTATAAAACTTTTATTTAATAACACCTAAACTTATAACTATTTATAAGTGACATTATTTTAGGCTAATCGGCAAGCAAATTATTAAAAATCTACATAAATAACACACAGCTATCTTAACCTAGAATAAAAATAAAGACGTTAAAGTTCAACTAAATAGTCTTTTACGACTCATTTCATCGTCGGTTTAGTTGTTTTCTTGTCTTTTACTACCTAATTATTTATAAACAGTAAATTTCCACTCATTTTTTGGGTAGTAAATGACATTCAAAAACAATTTTTTGGGGCGTATATGCATGCTAACTTCTTAAATCTGCACTCTACTCCTGTGCAAACGTAATGAGGTTTTGAAGCAACTTTGGGCAAGTATTTTGATAAAAGAAGCATTATTATAGCTCAAAAGACAAAAAAGATATCTCAATTTATATTTTTATTTTTTCGTTTTTTGGCTCTCCTGTAAAAAGTGCTAAATGTCATTTACGCCAATTGAGGCCAGAGGGGTCGATTTGTTGTGTTCATTCTGAACTAAGATGGCGATCAGGGTCTTCATATCGCGATTTTTCCTCTCGACGGGATTGGCTTCCGGATGGTAGAGCGGCACCAGATTCTGCTTCACTCCTAGAACATACATGGCATGTTGCATTACATCGGCAACAAACTGGACGCCATTATCAGATACGAGGCGCCGTGGCAATCCAAATCGCAGGAAAACTTCATCAATGAGTTTCTTGGCACAAGCTTCTGCCGTGGCCTCATTTAGAGCGAAGACTTCGACCCATTTGCTAGCGGTGTCTTCGACGATGAGGACCCATCTTTCCCCATTAGGCCCCTTGGGCAATGGTCCAAAAAGATCAATGGCTAGTACCTCAAAGCGTTGTGCAGGAACTGGTGTTTGTATGAGGCCAGGCGGCTTCTGATTGGAGGGTTTGTACCTCTGACAATCGACGCACGTCTTCAGGTAGTCCTCGACAAAACGACGCATGCTTGGGAAGTAGAACCGTTGCGAGATGCGATGTAGAGTCTTCTCTACTCCACCATGTCCTGAAGTGGCAGCGTCGTGGCACTCTTGCATGACTTTCTTTCGCAGGTTTTCCGGCACGACGAGCTGCGGTTCTTCTGATTCGACGTCGGCATAACGGTAAAGTACTCCCCTCGACATATGATATCCTCTTTCTGTCCATCTTTTGATAGCAACTTCCTCTGTCCCTTCCAGTTCTTTTACTATTTTAGCGACCTCAGGATCGGCGAGCTGATCTGCGCGCACAGCAGTAGCGTCCCAGCGCGGCGTCTCCACGATGACGGTGCACATCCCGCACGCATCGCGAGCTTCATCATTGCACGGCGGGCGACTGAGCGTATCAGCGATTACATTCGCCTTTCCAGGTGTATAGTCCACGTTCAGGTTGAAGGACTGCAGCTTCATGGCCCATCTGACCAGTCTGCCGGTGGGTGACTTCAGGGTGAGTAACCACTTGAGGGGCTGGTGGTCGCTGGCGACGCGCACTTCGTGTCCGTCGATGTAGCCGCGGAACTTCTCGACTGCCCACACGACGGCCAGAGCTTCGCGCTCCGTCGTAGAGTAGTTGCGTTCCGCTGGCGTCAGCAGACGGCTGGCGTACTCGATGGGACGCTCCTCGCGCGGCGTCTCCCCCTGGAGTAAAGCACAACCCAAGGCGTAGTTGCTGGCGTCAGTTCTGAGAATGAACGGGCGGTTATAATCTGGTTGAGTAAGTATTGGGGCAGAGGTAAGTAGTCTCTTCAATTCTTTAAAAGCATTGGCTTGATCTGGTTCCCACATCCAGGCCTGATCTTTCTTTGTGAGCAGAGTCAGCGGCTGGGCAATCTTAGAAAAGTTAGGAACAAACTTCCTAAACCATGAACATGTCTGTAGGAAGGATTTCAGATGTTTCACGTTAGTAGGTTCCTTCATATCTGCGATGGCTGATACCTTGTCAGGATCTGGAGACACTCCTTGCGGTGTAATCACATGACCAAGGTATTTTACGCTGTCCCTGGCGAACACGCACTTGGCGCGGTTGGCTCGAAGGCAGAAGACACGAAGGCGGTCGAAAACGGCTCGTAAGTCGCGCAGATGCTGCTCGTAAGTCGGGGAGATCACGATCAGGTCATCGATGTAACCTAGGATGGTTACGTCCTTCAAGGCCGCTCCAGTCCTAAAACGATCGATCAATCGTTGAAACGTCGCCGGCGCATTTTTCATTCCGAACGGCATCCGCTTGAAACGATGAACCCCGAACGGCGACACGAACGCTGTTTTATCCTTATCCTCTTCCCTGACGGCTACCTGCCAATAACCAGATCGCAGGTCGATGGTGGTCATGAAGCAGCTTTTACCTGTATACTGTAGCAAGTCATCTATAACGGGTAGGGATAGGCGTCGCTCTTCGTTATAGCGTTAAGTTTGCGGTAATCCACGCAAAACCTGAACGATCCATCTTTCTTCGGCACTAGCAGAGCGGGCGCGGCCCATGGGGACTCGCACTCCTCAATAATGCCCTCATCTAACATCTTATTGAGCTGGTCTTCCATCACAGCTTTCTTGGCGGGAGTAAACCGGTAGGGTGGCACTGCGATAGGCGGATGGTTACCTGTATCTATACAGTGCTCCGCGAACGGCGTAGCTCCTCCCCCTTCTCTGAAGATGTCTTCATACTCCTGCAGCAGGTCAGCTAGGCTGCTCCTCTGCGAAGGTGACAGCATCGAACCCTCATCTGCGCGCAGAATATCCGCGGCGGCGCAGCCAACATAGTTGCGAGACTCCTCGGTGCGCAACGGGTGAATGACCTCAGGGCGATTAGCTGAAAACCATGAGTTATTGTCGAGATTAATAATGATACGTGCTTTGCGTAAAAAGTCGATACCTAACAAAGTGTCGTTATCTTGTGCATCCGGGAATATAACGAAAGTGGTAGGTATTACTAAACCTTTCAAGTTAACATCCACATCGGCGAGTTTGATCTCCCTATCACACACGTAACCGTCGGCGAGTTTGACCTTCATGACGTCACTACGAAAAGGATGATCGTTCCTTTTAAGTAGGGCGTAAAGGGTGGAGCCGGCAACACTGCGTTTCGCGGCATTATCCGCAAATCCCGTTCCCTGCTGTCCGTAAATCTCGATTTCCAACACGGGACGTCCTCCGAGATCAGCAACGCTCGATGAAATACACTCGACACTGTTATCATTCTTATCAGTAACGAAATCGTTTGAATATAAACACAAAACATCATGATTTGCATCAAGACCCATGCACGGGCTTGCATGCGACGTGTTAACAAACGTTTGGTTAGAAAGCAATGCACACACATAATCTTTATCATTCGTACATGGACGGTCCATAGTAGGTACATTGACCCTAGGCAAAATATCTTTAGGTGCATCGGTAAGCAACGGGTTAAAACAATCGTCAACAGCTGTTTCGTTAGGAAGCAAAACATTTGTAGGTATTTCCGTACGTAAAACATTCGTAGGTATTTTGTTACGTGAAATATCCGAAACATTTTCAACATTAGGTACAAAACTGGCAGGCAAAGTGTTTATCATTACAGTAGGCAATGTGTTAGTAGGTAAAACATCGTTAGGTAACAAGTTAACATTCGGCAAGTTGTCACACAAAGCGCTATTACAATTTTGAGTGGCCGAAAGAAGCATATGGCTCGAAATAGTGTTGACCTCGCGGTCATTGACCTCCGCGATCGAAATATTCGGCGAAATCGAAACGTTAGAGTCTCTAGGTTTCACGGATATGAAATCGCAAGCATAGAAAGCTTCTTTAGGTACATCATTACGAGTACCACCACTGCAATCGCAATTTGACCTTATTACGCCACTTTTACCACACGAATAACACGATATGCCGTCACTTTTAGGTTTGTTCAGTTTGATGCATGCACTTTTATCGTGACCGGGACGTTTACAATAAACACAAAACAGTTTACCTCTTAGTCCGGCGTTGCTTACGGGTGGGTCCATGGACGTGGCGTGGCTCTGCTTGGCAGACCCCCGCTGACACGATGAGCAGATCTCTCTGCGGCCGCCGTCGGGGTCGGCGAGGCGGCGGGCGCGCGGCGTCGAGGCGCATCCCGCGCCTACGCACGACCCGCGGACGACAGTCTCGTATCCACGCCGCTCGGCGCGCCGAATGACGCGCGCGATGCGCGCGCAGCCTGCGTGCCCGCCGCGTGCGCGCGCTCCGCGCTCGCGCCGGCACACGAAACCGATGAGTCCACCTCCGCCAATGACTCCTCGACTGCTCTGGCCTTCTCGATGAGTTGATCCACTGTAGATACGCTCTCTCTAGTGACGCGCTCGCGAATATTCTTATTGAGCGAGCCGTATATGATATCTAGTTGCATCTCTTCTATGACGTCGTAGGGTAGCAAGGCTATTTCGGCGCGAATTCTGGCGATGAAGACTTGAGCACGCTCGGGTCCTTGATCGCTTCGAAGTAACCGACGAAATATCGTAAACGGTGGGCGCGGCACGCCAAACATGGCGCGCAAGCGCGCGACCGCGTCGCTCCATGTCGTAATGGCGGCCTTTACCCCACGCCACCAAACTGCCGCTTCTCCTTCCAGTAATATGGGTAATCCTTTGAGTGCGTGAGCATCACTCACGTTGGCACATTCTTTATATGTTTGAACGGCGTCTAAAAATGCCTCCAACAGCTCCTTCAGAGTCATTTTGTTCTCCACGGAACCGTGCGGTGCACCGAGCGAAACTACCGGCGGGCGCCGTGAGCCCCGAGGGCGACGACGCAGACGCGGGATCTGGATGTAATCGTGAAGCCAACAAAGATTCTACAAGCTGCCGGTTGGAGTCAGCTTGGATCTGGGCGAACGATTTTATCAAGTCCTCCATGGTTTTTTCACTCGAGTCCACGGTATCAGTTGATTGAGTACGAGCACTTTTGCGTACCTACTGGTGCTGCTTTTTTCATTTTAGCAAGCATAGTAAAAGTCACGAACACGAAACCACACACGGTAGGTATCAAAATCACTCACGACGACGACGCAACGCGTGGTAACGCGGGGACGCCGCGGCCATTTTTGTTCGGCACAAAACTGTCTCAGTTCGTGAATTTACAGTCCGACGTGGGCGCCAATGTGGTACTGTGGACGCCGTAATTGAAACAAATGTGCTAAAGTTACGAAAATTAGGTTTATTGTCTAACACACAGGTTATCACAAAATCACAAGAATTTGCAAGAATAGGAAAGCGCGGCAAATCTGGGAGGAAACGAGTAACGTGTATCCCGTCCGGTGGTGGCGTACCGACTGGTTGCCCGAACGGAGGTTCGGGAATATTCGGGATTGGTCGGCGCGGCGGCATGGCCGACGCGACGCGCACGCAACATGGCGCTAGCAAGGGGCGTGTACAAAAACTCGTAGTGTTACACAGTGAATTTAATAGGACCTTATATGTAAGATCCTATTGCTTATTTTTACAGAAATATGTAACAAAATCCAATTGATGTTATAAATAAACACAATTTGTAGTCATTAACACTATTTACTTCATATTTTTACATAAGCAAAATAATTTCAAAACAATTCAATTCAATAAGTTTATTTCAGAAAGCTTATATTAATAGTGGCCGTGTGATGCCGGCTTAGAATAGCATCACCCCATTTCTTTCCTGTGGGTGTCGTAAGAAGCGACTAAAGGACTCGAGGGTATCATGTGTATTGCAATTTTAGGCGACAGGCTGACAACCTGTCACTATAGCGATACACGACAATAGCTAAAACCGCCCTCAAATATGTGTCAGACGTGGCGATGACGACCGTACTTTTACGGCCGTTGACGCTCTGCCTACCCCGCTAGGGATAAAGGCGTGATGTGTGTATGTAGGGTCAGGTAGGCTACAGTGACTCGGATTTCTTCAATCAATAAAATTTTATAGAAAACTTTGAAGTATCAAACTGAAATTCAGATCTAGGATGCATTGGTTATTACTCTTTCGTATTGCATTATCATTTTTTGAAATAACACGACACTCAGGTCACCAGACATTTTTTTCTAGAAAAAAAAATGTGAGTCACTGTGTACTCGTACTTGTCTACACTGACTCAACCCTGTGGTACACAGTGACTCTATCAGTTTATATGGACTTGGCAACCCTGTCGTGCAAGTATAATATTTATTGAAACTATGCATTTTAATGAATTATATTTGTCAAAGTATTCTTTTCATATCATTACTATTGTAATAAGAAATATTTTACAATTGTCTGTCAATGTTTCTAAAGATGAGAGATGAGCTAGTACTAAATGTTAGAGTCACTGTGTACCTCTTAAATTTGAGCCAGTGTAGACTCCGAAGCTATTTTGAAATAATTAGACTACAAATATTACCAGACTACTCTAAGAGCTAGCAAATCTAGCTTATTACTTAGTATATGAACACCACTTTCGCTCATAATAATTACATTTCTCTAAATCTTTGAATCTTAACCGATAAAAATACATGTAGGGTGCCTTTAAAAGCATTTTTACAGGTACAAAACCAATCGCACATTTTTCACAATCAAACCGCACTGAGAGGCCGGATGATTGGTTTGTATGTGTTTGGTTGTCAAGAGCTACCATTATGTTAAGAATACAGATAGATATAGCTGTCCTATTACGAAATATAAGCGTGAGTCAATGTACCCGCCTGAGTCACCGATCCCTACCTGACCCTATGTATATTAATAAGCATAATTACAGAATTTGATTAGTATTAAGCACTTGTTATCTAACATTTTCGTAACTACTTCATGTTTAAAAATCTTCTGATATCACTCTTGAGGATTTATTTTTATCTGAAGGTTTTCTAGCAAATTCTTCTTTGTATTTTGTATGGTGTTTGCAACAGTTCTTCTTTTATCAATAAAAATAGTTTTAATCTTCCGCTGAAACACAAACGATTTTAATATATTGAGCAATACAAAATACAGTTATATCATTCATGAATGACGCCTTGTTACTTTTATAGGAGTGTCGGAATATAACACAAATAAAGTTAATTTCAATTAAAAAACCAAAAAAAAAAAAAAAAATATAAGGGAATTTCGATTATTATTTTCTGCCGGATTAGAATAGCGTCGTAAAAGGTGAATAAGGGATGAATTGAAGCCAGTATTGGTTCGCTGTATCAATACAACATCATATGTGATTTCGCAATACCTAAACGTTGTTGTAAAATTAACTTTTTAAGGACTTAACATAAACAGGCATGCATAAAATCACGCTGTTTTCCCAGAGGGGTAGGCAGAAACTACATCCTTCTACTTGCTACGATCTTGACACACCTCTTTCGTTTCCTCCATATTCATCAATCTTTTCATACATGCAAGTCGATTTAGAGTACTTACTACTTACTCTTTAGCACGTCCCCGATTTGATCGAGGTTGGACATTCGTCGAGATATTCTCCTTCCTGCATTCCCATCCACGTTTGCCAAATACATATTATCTTTCATCATCAGGCAGAAATATAATCATCATCATCTTCAGATATGTACGTCAGTATGTAGAAACCAGCTTAGGAACTGAAACACTAGCAGAATATCCATTGAAATTTGTTATTTTATATAATTATCAGTCACATGTTTACAAAGGACCCCGCACGATTTGTTCGACAAGGACCGTCCGGTCAAATTGGCTGAAATTTTAAGGAAAGGTAGTAGGTACGTAATGCTCTCATCAAAATGTAAAAATTTCAGCGAGCGGAAATGACCAGCTTTTGAGATATAGCTATTTTAATGTTGAAGTCACTAAACATGCTTTGATGTAAAAACGTAACTCATTAAGGCAAACGTCATGTTCTTACTTATTTTTTACGTCCATCTATATAAAACCAACCCACGAGGTAATTATTTCAATTGAAAAAGTGTCTGTTTCGGGTATATTACGCATAATATATCAGCAAGGCAAGCTGGATTGCCTAGCCTAAGCTATACGTGATACAGCAATGTCTCCAAAGCAAAAGTTGTTTAGCATTATAGGCCGCTTCTGCTGGCACATGGAAACCAGTAGTCTGGAGTTGGAGTAGACTACCAGGACCCCATCTTAAGCATAAAATATACAGAAATGCCTTCGTAGCAAAAGCTGTCAGCATGATGGGCCGCTTCTGCCAACAGACTAACGTCAAGGTTCTGGAGTACCTGATGTAGACCACCAAGACCTCATCTTAACTATAAGAGATACGGAAATGCTTCCATACCAAAAGTTATGTTACCACTTTGGCTAATTCAACTGGGTGAATAAGGCATTTAAATCACAGCTAGCTCCTTATTCAAACAACGCCATTCAACCATAAATCTAATTCTTTAGTTGGGCATGTCATGGAATGGAATGAACTGTAGAACGTTGTGTTCAACCACAAGTGTTAACCATCAACAGTTGAATGGCGCCGCTGCTTGATTAAAGAGCAATCTGTGCAGTTGGCTGCAACATATTAATAACTAGAAATGTTACATAGCCGTTTTCCCGTAGGAATAGGATCATTGCACGTTCTACACCAAGATCTCCAGACTCTTGATATCAAAGTGCCATTAAAAACGGCTTAACATGTTAAATGACTTTTGCTATGAAAGCATTTCCGTATCTCTTATAGTTAAGATAAGGTCCTGGTAGCCTACATCAGGTATTCCAGAACCTCGACGTCAATCTGTTAGCAGAAGCAGCCCATCATAGATATATTAGGTTAAATTAGGTCAATTTAGGTTAGGTTAGGTTAGGTTATTTTTATACAATTTAGGGGTTCTTCTAATGCATCAGATTTTTATGCCTATTTTGATTATGGGTATGACAATTTATGGTTTTGTGTTTTAGGCCTATGTACTATTATGGCAATATTTTTTATGCGTAAAGAAATTATGCCTAAACTGTTATGCGTACATGAATTATGCGTAAATATCATTAGTTTAAATTACAGTGTGCCAAAATATATTATGTCAATTCTTTTTATGCAAATGGATAGAGAACCGGTTGCAGAGTCCTCTGACATGGCTGCCGCGTACTCTGACATAGTTGCAGAGTCCTCTGACATGGTTGCAGCGCCCTATGACATGGTTGCAGAATACTCTGACATGGTTGCAGCGTCCTCTGACATGGTTGCAGAGTCCTCTGACATGGTTTCAGCGTCCTCTGTCATGGTTGCAGAGTCCTCTGACATGGTTACAGCGTCCTATGACATGGTTGCAGAATACTCTGACATGGTTGCAGCGTCCTCTGACATGGTTGCAGAGTCCTCTGATATGAATACAGAGTCCTCTGACATGGTTGCAGAGTTCTCTGACATGGTTGCAGAGTCCTCTGATATAGTTGCAGAGTCCTCTGAAATGGTTACAATGACCTGTGGCATGGTTGCAGAGGCCTCTGACATGGTTGCAGCGTCCTCTGACATGGTTGCAGAGTCCTCTGACATGGTTGCAGAGGCCTCTGACATGGTTCCATAGTCCTCTGACATGGTTGCAGCGTCCTCTGACATGGTTGCAGAGCAGAGTCCTCTGACATGATTGCAGAGACCTCTGAAATGGTGGCAGATTTCTCCTACATGGTTGCAGAGTCCTCTGTCGTGGTGGCAGAGTCCTCTGGCATGGTTGCAGAGTCCTCTGACGTAGTTGCAGAGTCCTCTGGCATGGTTGCAGAGTCCTCTGAAATGGTGGCAGAGTCCTCTGATATGGTTACAATGACCTCTGACATGGTTGCAGAGGCCTTTGTCATGGTTGCAGAGTCCTCTGACATGAATGCAGAGTCCTCTGACATGAATGCAGAGTCCACTGGCATGGTTGCAGAGTCCTCTGACATAGTTGCAGAGGCCTCTGCCATGGTTCCAGAGACCTCTGATATAGTTGCAGAGTCCTCTGAAATGGTTACAATGACCTGTGACATGGTTGCAGAGGCCTCTGTCATGGTTGCAGAGGCCTCTGACTTGGTTGCAGAGTCCTCTGACTTGGTTGCAGAGTCCTCTGACATGGTTGCAGAGTCCTCTGACATTTATGCAGAGACCACTGACATGGTTTTTTGGCCGGTGGCCGTCTTACCGCGAGCACGAGTATTTTTGACGCTCCGCGTTTTTAATTCGTATTTGTTGTTTACAATAACATTCACTAGTTGTGTTATACATATTTGTCATGCCTGTGAACTTTTCTCTATGGTGGTGGTTTTAAAATTGAGAATCAGTGCTGTTTTAGTGAGAACTAACGAAAAACATTTTGAAACTTCTAACGAATAATTTTCGAAACTTTTGTGTTTGTGCACGTAATAGCTGTTTTTAAGTACCGTATTGGTTGTGGTGTTATGACTAACAAACAATAATAGTGATCGTTTTTACTAACAATTACTAACAACAACATTTTAAAGCAAATAGTTTTCAGTCAAAAACGGTCGAACGCTTAGCGGTCAACGCCCCCGCCCAGCTGGTGGCGCGAAACCCGCGAAACGCAGAACGCACTTCACCGCTTAGCGCTTTCAGCGCTTTACGCAGTTATTGAAATTGTGTTTTTAATTATCACGCTTTTCTCTTATCTACAAAATGGCTCCAGTCGTTCCAGTCAAGTGTGGAAAATGCCAAGCTAAGATTGCATGCCGGCAGTTACTCGATTGTAATGATTGTAAGGTCCGATATTGCTTGGATTGTGCGGGAGTAGACTTTAGACGGTACATCATTATGACCGCTGACGCGAAAGGCCGTTGGAGATGTCGAATGTGCCTCGAAAATTCACGTAATAAAGCAAAGAAAACCCTGAGTCCAACAATGCCTCCAATACCCCAATCCGATTCAGTACAAGAAATATTATCCAACTTAGATCGGTCTAATGTTACCATACGGTCAAGACAAGAACCCAGCCTAAATGACTCCACTGTGGAAAATTATGTGCTTAGTGAGCTAGTATTGGAAATGAAGGCGCTTCGGGAACAAGTGGCTATACTCAACAATCGTCTAGAAACAGTTGGCGCTTCGGTAGACCGCTGTCAGGTTAAAATCGAAGTGTGTAATGGAAAACTTGTCTGCGTGGACGAACGAATTCAGAACCTCGAAACAATGTTTTCTAAATGCAGTTCATGTTACGTTCATAAAAATGTAGACGAGTCTACTCAAAGCGACGTGAGCCCAAAACAGCGGCGTAGACGACAGAATAATAAAGCTGCTAAAATCGAAACCCCTTCCCTCAACAATAGCACAGATGATAAATTAAACCAGCCGAGCCCTCTGCCAGAGCCTGAAACTGCTACAAAAGACGTTGAAATACCGAATACTCCCAAAGAGCAATCGCTTAAAAATAATAAAGACACCACTGCTTTAGAGACCGACGATAATGAACCCTGGATTACAGTAATTCGTAAAAAACCTCATCTCAAATCTCAGCGTTGTACTGCTGGCCCGAGTGTCACTTCCTTAAAAGCAGTGGAAGCAAGCAAACTGATTCATCTCTGGAACATGGTATCGGGTCCAGACGAAGTACTGACTTACCTGAAAACTTTGTGCTCAGATGGCAATTGCACGGTTGAAGAATTAAAATCCCGTGGAAATTATAAGTCGTATAAAATTATGGTGCCCGAAGCCTTCTACGACAAATGTTTATCAGCAGATGTATGGCCCATCAATGCTCGAGTAAAGCCTTGGACTTCCTTTCGAGGTCCCCGCAAAAACATCATCAAAAACTAATATTACCGTATCAAACTCCAGCTCTAAATGTATAAACATTATTTACCAAAATGTGAGGGGTTTAAAAACAAAGCTGAAACATTGGAGATGTAGTATACTATCACAAGAAGCAGATGTTATCGTTGCAACAGAAACTTTTCTGGACTCTTTAGTAGGTGACGCGGAAGTAGTGCCGGCAGGATGGACTGTTTTTCGCCGCGATATGCCCAAATGGGGAGGAGGGGTTCTACTGGCTGTACGTCCTGGAATTTCAGTCCGACACCATACTGAACTAGAGACTGATAATGGCGAAGATTTGTGGTGTTCTTTTACTATAAACAATGTCAAAATGTACGTGTGTACCTTTTACGTGCCACCTAGCTCACATGATAGGGTTTATTTTAATTTATTTCAGAGAATAGAATCCAAAATTGTTACATTAAATGGGGTTGTTACAATACTAGGGGATTTAAATTTAAATAGTGCTTCACTTGATGTTCACACTTATTATGGTTACTTTCTAAGTTATTGTAATTTATCCGACAGAAATAATGTACTTAATTCGCATGGAGGTCAATTGGACGTAGTTCTGGTGCCAGAGAGTATAGCCTCTGTCACACTGCAAAGTATATGTGGAAATGGTCTTGTGCCGCATGCTGATGCTTACCACCCCCCATTAGATATTCTCATTGATTTGTGTAGTCCCAAGCAAAGTCTTCTCGACCCTAGTAATCTTTGCTCCATAAACGATTGGAATTTCGCAAAGGCAGACGTCGATCTTATTTACCAATGCCTTCTTTACTGCGACTGGACCACTGTATTGAGTGCCGCTGATGTTGATAGGGCCATTGAGGCTTTTTATTCTGAAATATATAACATTTTGGACTATTGCGTTCCGAAAAAAATAAGACCAGCTCACAAATTTCGATGTACCCCAGTCTGGTATACTAAGGATATCATTAATGCCATCAAAAGTAAAGCTGAGCAACATCGCTTGTGGAAATCATCTAGTAACAAAGATGCTTATGATAAATTTAGCCAGCTGCGATCTCAAATAAAATTGCGTCTTATAGAAGCATACAATGATCATACCAAGCATGTGGAACGAAATATTATATCAAATCCACACGCATTTTGGAAGCATGTTAACAGTCTGAGGTCGAAAGGAGGATTTGAGTCTAATATTGTGTTCAATGGTAAAGACTATAAGGGTGCCGATGCAGCCAATGCATTTGCAGCCTATTTTTCAAGTGTTTTCTTGCCTGACGTCCCGATATTGAACGCAGATTTGGCCATTAATAACGATAAGAACGTTTCATCAGTTCGAGTAGAAATCTCAGAAATATCTGAGCAGGACATTAAAATCGCATTTAATAAACTGAAACCTAGATCCGCTGTTGGGCCTGACAGTGTGCCTGTGCCCCCCTATTTGTTAAAAGCATGTAGCCACCTCTTAATCCAGCCAATATTACACATTTTTAACTTAATTATAATAACCTCTAAATATCCCACTATTTGGAAAACATCCCGTGTCAGCCCCATACCCAAAACAAAAGACATTTCTCATGCCGAAAATTACCGTCCGATAGCCATTCTCTCAAGCTTAGCCAAGGTATTCGAGTCTATTATCCACATAAAATTATCTGCTCAAATAAGTCCATATATTTCAGATTCTCAACATGGTTTCCGTAGACGACGATCCGTTAATACTAATTTATTAACAATGGTTGACAAAATATCCCAATATTTAGATCAAGGTTTTCAAGTAGACGTTATATATTTTGATTTCAAAAAGGCCTTTGACCAAGTAGAAAATGACATATTGCTAAACAAACTCGCAGCATTCGGTTTCACACCACGGCTTCTCCGCCTAGTCGCTGATTACCTCAGGGATCGCCAACAATTTGTAAGACATGGATGTTACATATCCGAAGCTTACCATACCAGATCCGGCGTTAGCCAGGGTTCCATACTCGGGCCCCTCCTATTATCTCTGATGGTGAACGATCTTGACACTGTATTGAAATTCTCTGATTGTCTCCTCTATGCGGATGACCTTAAAATTTTTCGATGTGTAGTTGACGTTACGGATTGCGGTCGGTTACAGACTGATATTGATTCTGTGTCTAAATGGAGCGCTGAAAATAAACTACTCTTTAACCCATCTAAGTGCAGAACAATGTCATTTACTAGAAGGAGAACCCCAATCCATACCACTTACTATCTAGGAAACAACCCAATCGAACGTTTAAATTCCATCAAAGACCTTGGTGTTACTTTTGATTCACAACTAACCTTTAATGAACACATAATTTCAGTCGCAAAAGAAAGTTTCAGAAAGTTAGGCTTTATTATGAGGAATTCAAAAGATTTTCAAAATCCAAACGTGGTAAAGTTGCTATACACATCATTGGTCCGAAGTAAGCTCGAGTCAGCCTCAGTTGTGTGGAGTCCTCATGAGGATACATACATTTTGCTTTTAGAGAAAGTGCAGAAGGCCTTTCTTCGTTATCTATACAAAATAAAGTATGGATACTACCCTTTTTTGTATCCCACAAAATTTATCTTGGGTATGTTAGAAATAAATTCCCTAGAAGTTCGGCGCAACTTTGAGAAATTGTGCACAGCATGTCAGTTGTTGCGGGGTGAGTCTGACTGCCCAGAACTAATCTCAAGGAAATGCACTCTTAACGTCCCAAACAGATATCTGCGTGGTCGCAGCCACCGGCTGCTGGCGGAGGAGTCGGCCCGTACAGAGGCGCACAAGGCCTCCCCACTAGTAAGCGCGCGCACTCAGCTCAACCAGCTTCTCTCTGTCGCACCAGACTGTGACCTATTTGCCGACCAGTGGACGAAACTAAAAGTCACTATTTTCAAATACTGTGAAGCTTTAGATTGTAGTATAAGCTCTGTTATGTACTAAGTACCTAGTTTATTTAAGTTTATAAGCGCCTTGGCGTATTACTGCTGTAATGCTGTTAAATTTTATTTGCAAATAAATAATAATAAAATAATAATGGTTGCAGAAGCCTCTGACATGGCTGCAGAGTCCTTTGACATGGTTGCAGAATCCTCTGACATGGTTCCAGAAACCTCTGACATGGTTCCATAGACCTCTGACATGGTTGCAGCGTCCTCTGACATAGTTGCAGAGCAGAGTCCTCTGACATGATTGCAGAGTCCTCTGAAATGTTGGCAGAGTCCTCTGACATGGATGCAGAGTCCTCTGACGTGGTGGCAGAGGCCTAAAATATGTTTCCACAGAACCCGACTATTATGTAAGGTTACTTATAAATAGAATCATTCGAGATTTCGCGTTCGGGGCACGCGCAATATTGTAAAGGAGAAACACTGTAAGTGCGTTTACAGTGTTATTTACAAAACATGGTTTTATGCACATACAGTTTTTTTTTGTTTGTCTATAACTTCAATCGTATTCACTTTTATGATGAAACTAGCTGCCCGTCAGCGGTTTCACCCGCTGCAACCTACTATTCCGCGAGAAAAAAGCATTATTCGCCAAGAGATGTCGCTGTTAGTTTTCGGCGAAAACGTTTAAAACGCGAATCGGCTCAGTCACGCCACCTATTTCAAAAATATTGGAAAATGCGTGATCCCGTGGGAATGAGACATTTTTTCGTGGTAAAAAGTATCCTATGTGTTATTCCAGATGCCCTTTTATATTTCTGCAAAGTTTCATGTCCATCTAATCAGCCGTTTTTGCGTGATGTCGTAACAAACACACACACAAACATCCGCCTTTATAATATTAGTAGGATATTAAGTTCAGGGTATGTATTAGAGTCTAAATAGTATAATTAACCTTATAGAGTTTAAACACTGTATGTGGCACTTACAGTGTTTTTCCTTTACACGCTAGCGGTGCGCCATCCTGCGCTGTGCTTCCCGGTACGTGATCTCCACTCCATTATCAGTCCTTCGAGCAATGTGGCCCTGCCCTTTGCCGCTTCAGCTTACTAACTCGAATAATGCATAGAAAATAAATAATACCTTAACCTGTCCTTAACCGTTGATTCAAATCTGATGATATGATTGGTTTAGTGACGACGCGTTTTTAGCGATTTTCATTTTGATTCGCATAGGACAAATCGACACAAACAAGTCTGTCGCTTTTCTTATAATCATAAACCGATCCTTCAATTGATACAACAGATACAACATTTTTTCCCGTCCACCGTGCCCGCAACTTTCGTAAATTTATTTAGTATATCGAAGTAGTCCTCCAAAGTGCGTACTGTCGGACTACAATAATTGTCCTTTTGTAATTAGTAATCCTGCACAGCAATGTTCATTACGTCGTAGCGAGAGCACCTGTACCTAATACTCGTCCCTAGTCCGCCAAATATCCGTGGCCATGGACGTCCTACCACTTTTAAGTGTTAAGTAACCTCGAAAAATTTCTGGTTCGTCCACGGGGTTCTAACCAATCCCTTACGAGTTCCATAATACTTCTTAAAAGTTCTATATTAAACTTCTCCTTAATCACTTATTGTCACTGGTAACATAGTAATTTTATTTACAAGATTTCCGTTTACACGTCCTGCACTGTTACTACTTTACTGTACGCCATATTTATTGTTTTGAGATTACAACGCCACCGTGGCGAAAATCTGTACTAGTTCGTACATATTGCCGGGCAGTATGCCATACGGCAAAACGAAGTTTTTTGGCGGTACACATAATGTCGACGGTATACATACGTCAGATGGAAATATACAAACGGCTTTTCGTTTGTAAACACGCGAGCTATTATGTAGAAGGCAGATTTTGACATAGTGACTTCGACATATTATCAACGACTGATTACTGACGACTGACTTGATTGGGGTGATGATGTTACTCGCGTCCGCAGGAACTACCTTCCACTACCCTGCACGTGTCCCCTGGGTGGTGCCAAACGAGTAACAACGCCGAGTCTCAGGCGGCGGATATGATAACCTGACCCCCGTCCATCGGGTCGGCTGCAGTAGCCGTGAGGACTAAATACCCTCTAAAAGACTGGTGCGGAAAGGCACGGGAATCTACCGTTACTACTCTCCCAAGAAAACCACCATGAAAAGTCCAATAAAGTATACAGGTGTTTCATCAAGCCATCCGACTGATCATCGGCGCCAGTACGGTTCCGGGTCTACTGGTGTGAAATGTGCTACCGGCTGTACGGGAGTGGCCCCGCAGGCTCCCGGCAGAAATCTGGTTACTGCTGGAAGAGTACCATCTCAGGCATCTAAAGTAAACACCAAGGATAGAGCCCTAAATATTGGTACCTGAAATCTACGTGGCATGCTTAAGCCAGGAAAGGTAGAAATCATAGAGAAGGAAATGCAGAGATATGCTTTGGATTTGCTAGGGTTAAGTGAAACACACATAAAGACCAGTGGCCATGACATAACAAGTAATGGATGCAAGTTGATACTTTCGGGCAACCCAGATAACGTTTTCAGTGGGGTGGGCTTAATTATTTCGAAACATCTAAGGGATGAAGTAATAGGTTATAACACCATAAGCGATCGAATAGTAACCCTTAAAATCGCTGCACAGCCAAACCCAATCCATTTTATCCAGGTATATGCACCAACTTCCAAATCAAAGGAAGAAGAGATCGAGCAGTTCTATTGTCAACTAGGGGAGACTTATCGTTTAATTCCTGGCAAAGAACCCACCATTATTTTGGGTGACTTCATCGCTAAGATAGGCACAACTTTGGACGATGATCACATCAGGGTAGTTGTCGGAATGTTTGGCCTTGGCGTAAGAAACCAACGTGGAGAAATGTTGCGAGAGTTTTGCGCGGAAAATAGTATGAGCATAATGAACTCCTATTTCAAGCAACATCCCCGGAGGCTATGGACATGGATGTCTCCCAGTGGTTATAAAAACCAGATCGACTACATCATGATTGGTAAACGTTGGAAATCCTCAATATTATTAACCAAAACACGCCCTGGTGCTGACTGTGGCAGCGACCACCAGCTGCTAGTAGCCCGATTTAGAGTGCGACTGAAAGTAATAAAGAAATCGAGTCTACCGAAAACCATCACAATACCTAAGGGCGCAGAGAAACCATTTGAAGACCTTGTACAAGATCTTCTTAGCCAAATAAGTCCGGATCCTTTCGACTCAGCTGACACAACATGGGTGCAACTTAAATCTGTCATCACCGATTCTGCTAGGGATATAAATGCTTCTGCCCAAGTCCAAAGACCAAAATCCGATTGGATGACTGACGAAACTTGGACAGCTGTCAGTAAAAGGAAGTCCTTGAAAGAACTTGGTGCTGCAGGACATGACCCAAAGCAGTACTCTGAACTTAATGCTGAAGTTCAGCGTCTAAGTAGACGTGACAAGAATACGCAAATTGAAGCAATCTGCACAGACATTGAAAAGAGTGCAAGAACCGCCCACTCAAAGGACATGTTCCAAAAGATTAAACTCCTTACAAAGGACTCAAATTAAAGTCATGGATAATTGATGATGAACAAGGAAAGGCAATCTTAGACAAAGAACATGTATTAGATAGGTGGAAGAGTTACTGCCAACAACTTTACAGTAGTCCTATGAACGCGGATGAACCAATTGCGGAAAGGCTAGACTTTTCAGTAAAAGAGCCAGATATCTTACTACATGAAGTTGAATCTGCGATCCACAGATTATAGAACAAAGCAAGTGGTGGTGATGGCATTACGGCACAACTTATCAAACACCTTGGACCGGAGGGCATAAATTTTTTGCACATTATATGCCTTGGGTTTGGCGAACAGGTCAATGGCCGGATGACTGGAAAGAATCCATTGTGATACCGCTTCATAAGAAAGGTTCGACACGTAATTGCGGCAATTACCGGACGCTATCTTCAATATCACATGTGGCGAAAATTCTCCTGCATATCATCAACAAGAGGCTTGAAAATTACATCAGCGGCCAAATAGCTAAAGAGCAGGCTGGGTTCGTTAGAGGTAAGGGGACAAGGGAGCTGATATTTAACATAAAACAGCTTATAGAGAAAATCAGAGAGTTTAATATCCCGATGGTATTTTGCTTCATCGACTACACGAAGGCCTTTGACTGCATAAGCTGGTCTAAAATGTTCACAGTGATGATTGAGATGGGAGTCCCGCAACATCTGGTTTTCTTGATTTAAGAATTATACATTGAAGGTCAGTCTAAGGTTCGACTCGATGATTTGGTGTCACAACCCTTCAAAACTGAGCGTGGCGTCCGACAGGGATGCATCCTCTCCCCCAAGTTATTCAACCTAGTGGGTGAGCACATAATGCGCAGAGTCCTAGACCACTGGGAGGGTGGCATTCGTGTTGGAGGGCACCTTATCAACAACCTTCGGTTTGCCGATGATACCACGATTATAGGTGCCAACGAAAAGGAACTAGCGGAATTGTTAGAGCGACTCGAGACTGTGAGCGCTGACTATGGCCTAAAAGTAAATTTCAGTAAAACAAAACTGATGTTCGTTGATAGAGGCAACAACGTAAGCAGGACGTTTGAACTGCGTGATCTGGACTCGGTCGAACAGTTCGTGTACTTGGGGTCAATGATACGCAGTGACGGCAACTGCGAAAATGAAGTCGTTCGACGTGCTCAGATGGCCAAGGCCGCAGTGAAACGGCTTGAGAAGATTTGGAAAAACCGAAACATCTTCCGCAACACTAAAGTGAGCCTCATGCGAACCCTCATATTCTCAATATTCCTGTATGCTGCCGAGACCTGGACACTAAAAGCTAAATTTAGAGCTAAAATTGATGCGTTTGAAATGTGGTGCTGGCGTAAAATGTTAGGCATCTCATGGACTGCTCGCCGCACCAACGCATCAATTCTTGAAGAGCTCAAGATCAAGGAACGCCTCTCTACTACATGCCTTCGACGCTCGCTTACTTTTCTTGGCCATTTGGCTAGACGGGAGCCCGATAACTTAGAGAAGCTTATACTGGTTGGCCACATGGAGGGGAGAAGGAGCCGAGGCAGAGCGCCTACCCGCTGGACAGATTCCATACTGGAAGCAATCGGCTGCAGCACACAATAGGCGATGCACCGGGCGCAGGATAGAGTGGAGACAAACCATCTCTGGAGCTGCTTTTGATGGTCACGACCCTCAGCCTTGAGGAAACGACGCAGAAGAAGTGTTAATATAATAAGAGCATTTTTTCTATACATACTGAGCTAAATTTGGTGTTTTCCTTATAAACAAATAGCATAAAACCTAGTTAGAAAGCTCTATTACACACAATGATGAATGGAAGGTCTTGAAATATGGGCGCGGACCGATAATGTACAGGCCTGTAAATGAAATCAAAACTAATGACGTCATAGCAGATCAAGTGATGTGACAATGTTGACTTTAATCGACTTAACGTTTCATTTTTCGAACATGACATACAAGGAAACCCATGGAAGGTAGGTTGGTGACGCAAAGACCCCTTCAAAGGGGGCGCCCCCCGCAGAAAAAAAACAATTTTAACACAAATTTGACCCAGTGGGTTAGGTTAGGTTAAAGTTATGACCCTCAAGGGCGTACGAAGTGAGCGAACAAGCTCTTTAAAGAATAAAATAATTATAATATTGTAAATAAAACAATATCGATTAAGTTAGAAAGGCATGTTATATTATCGATCCAGTTACATCACTACTCTACCATACACGTGATGTCTCCGATCATCATGTCGTGCAATACACCCCCATCGTGCCGCTTAAAATCAAACTAAAAACTCGTTTATCTCGGAAACTATGCATGCTTGATTATCAGTGTCTTAGAAAAAGTGTAATATCTTGACGAGACCTACATTTTATGTGACAGCTGTCAAACTGGAAACTTATTTTTTTAGAAATTATGCAAGCTTGTCTATTACTTTGTTTGGGAAAGTTAGTGAGATATTCATTTAAAGTGACAGCTGTCAAACTAAAAAGGTATTTATCTCGGCAAATAATAATTATGCGTGCTAAGTTATCAGTTTGTTTGGGAAGTTGTAGGCCTTGATGAAATCTATATTTAAAATGACACCTGTCAAATTAAAAACTTTTCATCTCTGCAATTATAAGTGCTAGACTATCATCATGCCTTATTTCCTAAAAATTTAGTTTTTAATTTGACAACTGTCACAAGTAAAGGTCTCATTAAAACCTACAACTTTCCTAAGCAATTTAAAGTCTATCGTGCATAATTGCCGAGATAAACGAGTTTTTGTTTGACAGCTGTCATCTGAAATGTAGATCTCGTTAAGGCCTACAACTTTCCCAAACAAACTAAAAACTTAGCACGCGTAATTGTCGCGATAAATGACTTTTTAGTTTGACAGCTGTCACTTTAAATGAAGATCTCGTCAAGGTCTACAACATTCCTACAAAAAGTGATAGTCTAGCATGCATAATTTCCGAGAAAATGTAAGTTTTTTGTTTGACAGCTGCCACCTAAAATGTGGGTCTCCTCAAGATATTTACCATTTCAAAGACACTGATGGTTTGGTTTGCATAGTTCCAAGATAAACAAGTTTACAGTTTGACAGCTGTCATTATAAATGTAGGTCTCGTCATAGTATACAACTTTTTCTTAGACGATAATGATCTGGCTTGCATAGTTTCCGAGATGAACGAGTTTTTAGTTTGACAGCTGTTACCCATGGCAGCAAATGACATAACGGATTGATCGGCGCTCCGACATATAAATAGTTATATTGTAAATAAAATCAATATCGATTAAGTTAGTAATGCATGCAATATTATCGATCAAGTCACATCACTACTCTACCATACACGTGATATACCCGATCATCATGTCATGAAATACATCCGCGTGCACTTTCGGTACAGAATGATGGATGGCGATATTGTTTTGATTCTATTCACCATGTCGGTGTCGTGCTTCATTATGCCTTACATTACTCTGTCGGCCAGTATTATGCTGTATAAAACAATGTCGTACATTGTAGGGACCTACTGAAAAAAATCACTAAAATGGCAACATTTTATCGCAAGATTGGGCGATACTGCCCAAATACTGCCCAATATATCCCAATAAAGTCTTGTTTATGAAGGTTGGCAAATGAATGGAGGTTGTATATAGGGATATATTGGACAGTATATCTTGCGATAATAGAGTCTGGCCAGCGAGTCTTTGGACACGGAAATGGCGCCAATTTTAAAAATCTTTCACATGTTAACACTGAAAAACTACAATAAAACAATTTTGATACTTACTATTTTTTTGTTTTCTGCTCTTTAGTTTGTGTTTGCCTTGCCTACACTTTCCATCAGAAAAATCGAAACACCTCGGTTTTTCTTGTTTTTGGCCGAATTAAACACCAAAATGTATTGTTTGCATTAAAAAAAATATATGACTGTGTAGCTGGCAGTTCTGTCTTTTCAGTGTGTATAAAAAAATCAAAATTGGAACTCCACCTGTTTATTCTGTAAATGAGATGAATGACTGAGACACGTTTGCAGTTTGCGCCTTATAACGATTCATAACATTTTCTACATTAAAATTTAGAGCTTGTCTTAGCTTATCTTAAAACTTTTGTTTTTTTAATTGTTTACTGTGACTTTGGATCGCCTGAAAAAAATAAGATTTTATCTGAATCATGGGTATTTTGCCCGTTGAAGCCGCCCATGTGGTGACATTGCCAAATTTTGAACTTGGTCATCGTTTTGTGGCTGAATGTTTGCATTTAAGCCTGACCTCTGTTCATAAAGCTTACAAATGCTATCAGAAGACTGATCTGTTTACGCGATGTTTAGAATCTGTCAGAAATTGGGTCAGTTCTGACCGACATGATCGAATTAATGTTATGAGTTCTTTGCAAAATCGACGCCTTAGCGCTTTTCAACTGCGGCAAAAGCTATCAAATGTACAAAAGGTGGCTGAAAATGGCTCTACAATCAGAAGAAGGTTAAAGGAACGTAGACTGGTACCGCAATAGCCAGAAAAAGGGCCCAAATCCTTTCACTGTTATCGTAGGATAACAGTGAAATCCGGTTGATCTCGAATTTCCTAGGCCCATCGCGAAGAGCCGGACAATTGCGAAATACATCGATTTATTCACCATTGGCCTAAAAATCTTGGCAAATAACAAATTTGTCAACTTCATGGACAAAAATATAGGTCACTGACGTAAAACACCACACGCGCGTAGATGCCAACGCGTACGCACCTACTACGACTTTTCGGAGCTTTAAGTCCCTCTGCGCGCACCCTACTAATATTATAAAGGCGAATGTTTGTGTGTGTGTTTGTAACGACATCACGCTAAAACGGCTGATTAGATTGACATGAAAATATGCACAAATATAGAAGAGTATCTAGAATAACACATAGGCTACTTTTTACCGCGGGAAAATGTCTTATTCCTACGGGATCACGCATACTCCAATATTTTTGCATAGGTGGCGTGACTGAGCCGATCCGCGTTTTAAACGTTTTGCCGAAAACTAACAGCGACATCTCTTGGCGAGTAAGTAAGGCAAAATTCACGTACATCCCACATAATGCGTAAAGAAAATATATGCCAGTGAAAATGTTTTACCAAATTATTGGATCCCACAAACACATAGATACAAGATATACGACATACATTAGACTCGAATGATTCGCGTTATGGAGTAACGACGATCGACACAGATCTCCGCGATTGATTTTGATTTTACTTTCTGAATATTAGCAAATCAAGATTTAACTTTCTGAATATTAGGCAATTCCAGAAATTTCTTCCACTACGATAGCATATAGGGTGTTATGTTACGGCCACGGGGTGAGTTTTAATGCGCGATCGGAGATCGCTAGATATGTTCTTTAATACTCACTGCTGGGTTTCTGTAAGTAACCTTTTCGTATTTTGTTCCAATCTTTCGAAATCATCATTTTTTGGCAATCATTTGCTTATTTTGAAATTACGGACACTTTGTGGGGAAACATATCCGTTAATTCAACAGGCATCTTAAAGACACGTTGGCAAAGCGGTAGTGCGCTTGCCCTCTAAGCAAGACGACTCGCGTTCGAACCCGAATAAAATGGTCCTTATTTTGCTCGATTTATAACCCCTCATCATCATTGGCCTCACACGTCTTTCAGACGATTTATTCAGTGTCTGAGGCAAAATCTTTCATGGCTGTATAAGCCGATACGGGAGTGGCATAGCTTTTTGCACGCTCTCCACAGACACTGCGTTGCCTGGGGAAAACGCAGAGCTGCCCAGGACCTGCGCCACCCTCTCGACCTTCCTGGCTGTCTCCACAGGAATGACGGCTCGATACGTGCGGATCCAGGTTGACTGCAGAAGTCTGCCGCACGATTTATTAGCAGTCACTCGCGCCTGACGGAGACCCCGTTCCGGGTTTGTATGTGGAGTTTTCCATCTCCAGGACCCTGATTCGCTTGAGTCGGATTTATTCTTCGGTCGCCTCTTACGACCCCCACGGGAAGAGAAGGGGTGGTGCTATTCTACTCTGCCGGGACCACACGGCACCTAAAGAGTTTACAAGTAGATGTGTTAAAAACAAAAAACCCGACTGCGGTAATTTTAAAGTAGTATTTTGCTGTAAAATTCCGCCATCTTGAATCTATATTTTTAGGGTTTCGTAGTCTACTAGAAACCCTTATAGTTTCGTCAAGTCTGTCTGTCTGTCTGTCTGTCTGTATGCCGCGCCCTCATATCTTCGTCAGTTTTAGAGCTATCGACATGAAATTTAGTGAGAAGATAGATCGTGTTGACCCAAATATAGAAATGTTAAGAAAAAATTATATTATATGTTTTTTGGACCCCCTCCCGTACAAGCGAAAGGGGGGTAAAAAAACTTTTTTCTTCTGTAATATTGAGTAGGGTATCGTTGAATAGGTCTTTTAAAAATAAGTTGATGTTTCTTTGAAACAAAGTCACTAAAATGTTTCTGTAACGAGATATTTGCTTTTAAAAAGGACGTTTTTGACCCATAATTTGTTCCAGCTGTAACTTCTAAAGTATGAACGCTAAAAATTTGAAATAAATATGGAATATAGCTTACAATCTGAAGTTAAAATGAAAACTATAACGAATATTGTTTCAGAAAAAATTGAGTCTTTCTATTTGCGGTTGGTCATCATACTGCTGCTAACAAACCAGCAACAAAATTAAGTTTGTAAAGCTGAAAAATCTGATATTTAAACGTTGACTACGAAACCCTATTTGTGGGCGTGTCTGACACGCTCTTGGCCGTTTTTTTTTTTATATGGCCAGTATCACTCGCGCTGCTGAGACGAATCTAATGACACCTCATAGTTAAAATCTAACTATCCGTTTAGGCTGTAGCCCGTGAAAAAGAATTTTCTTTTCCACATATATACATACATACATACTCTCGAAAAACATAACCCTCCTTCTGAGGCAGTCGGGTAAAAATGGGGTAAAAAGTTTGTATGGATCATCGTGATTTTATATGCGATCTGTTTTAAAATTGGCGACAAGGCCAAAGAGCTAAAAAATGTAAATATATGTCTCAGGGGTTTGATTTTTAAACCCCCCAAAGTATTTAACTTTTATCAGTTTTAACCACCAACACCACCCAAATAAGTTACAATCGTGCAAAGCCGGGGCAGGCCACTATATACATAGTAAAAAAATTACCACGAGAAAAGAAACCTTGATTCATACAGGAAACAGGTTATAAGTATTATAAAAGTGCGTGAACTCTGAGGCGATAATGCTATTTTCCCGCGGAATAATAGGTTGCAGCGGGTGAAACCGCTGACGGGCAGCTAGTGGAAATATAAATGCGGAAGGAATTGAGCGTGCGTATGGAAATGAGCATGCGCATAGAAATGAGCATGCACACCGATATGAGCATGTGCACTGCATGGAAATGAACTGAAAAATATATGCATATTTCTATGCGCATGCTCCTTTCAGTGCGCATGCTGTCTGTGTTGTTGTCTGGTATGTATTCACGCTTGCAGGTGCTCCTGTGTACGTGTTTCAGTGGCGTAGAGCGACCTAAGGCACCGAAAAGTCGTAGCAGGTGCGAAGGCATCTACGAGCGTATCACCTTATACGTCATTGACCTAGATTTTTGACCATAAGGTGGACGAATTCGTTATTGACCAAAATTTTTAGGCCAATAGTGAATAAATCGATGTATTTCCCAATTGTCTTCGCGATAGGCCTAGGAAATACTTGATCGACCGGATTTCACTGTTTTCCTGCGACAAATCATGGGAACTGTCTCCATATATAAACAGAAGTTATGTTTTTGGAACTCTGACACCAGAATTAACCTTGCAGTTCATACGTTAATAATATATGAATAATACAATAGTATTAACGATACTAAACAAAAAAAATTACAAGTACATTTTTACAATAAAGAAAAGTCCAAATATGAAATAGAAAGGAAATGATATATATGTCCTATCATCTACAAATTTTTATTATTATTATTATTTAAACAGGCAGTTGTAGCAACGGATTATGCCTGTATCTCGCTGTCCTCTTGTTTGGATTTCTCAGTTGAGTTTAATTTGTCCAATCTGTTTTTAAACTGGTTTGTGTTTTCTGAAAAATGGATCACATAATTTATTGTTGTTGATGGCTTCAAATTTTGATTAATCGATCTAAATGAATAAAAAGAACCAAAGCATATGTACTCAAAGGCAATAATACCCATTTTCTAGTTTATTTAAATGTGGTAAGTATCAAGATGTTTTGGCTGTACTTACTTGTAGCCGATAGAATTTCATCCAAAAGTCGTAGATTTTCTTCAATAACTCGATTGGTATCGCTTTTCTGTCGTTCATATTTGGTTATCATTGTATACAACACCTTTCGAGCACTGCTTTTGATGGTTTTCGGCATATTTTTTACAAAAAAACACATAAAACGCGCATCGCAAAACTAAAGGCGCCCACACACTGGACGCGTCGCGTAGCATGCATTTTGACGCATGCGGGCAGACCCTGCCACACCGGAAACGCAGCGATGCGCTGCGTTGCGTCGCGTCTCCGTCGACGCACGCGCACGCGTCCGCCATCTTGATTTGAGTTTGACAATTGAAAACTAGCGTTGCCAGAACGTCCGGATGCAGAACGTTTTCCGGCCTTTTTGAAGATAGATTGTCCCTGTTTTTTGTCTTTGCATCCACGGTCCCTTTTCGGACGATCTCAAGCTATACACTCGTTGCTTTATTACATAATGATGTCTGTGATCATTGTGCATCTAAACTGTTGTGATATTTTACGATCGCTCTACCAACGTGTTTAAATGTTACTTTTTTGCATCCAGATACTAGTAATTATTACATTTATGCCGTTCTCAGTATTAAAATAAAAGGGGGCCAACCAACTCAATTATGAAAAATACCCCAAATAAAAGCCAAACCATACGAAATCGACGGAGCAATCTGGCAGCACTGTTGATATTGACATTGACGTGCGTCGCGTCTGCTGCACGCAGACGCACGCGTCGGCCATTTTGTTATTGAAAGTTATACAGCCATACAAAGTGAATAAAGTATTAAAAATGTTTTAGGACCATTTATATTTATAATATTAGTGTAGGTAGATCGTGTTGATCACGGGTGTAGATGAAAAATAGTTCTTGCCTAAAATACCAGTAGTAAATTATTAACAGGGATACGTATGTATTGGTAACTACCAATTTTTTGGTTTGGTAACACTGCTTATAAAAATGGAAACCTTGCAAACGCACGCACTGCGCTAGAGCGATGCGTGTCCGTCCGTCGCCGGTATGACATCTTACAAGGAGATCCATACATTACAACGTCATCATTGGCTGCCATTGCTGCGGGCACGCACGCACGCACGCCGCCATTGCTGCGTCTCTGCGTCGCGTTGCGTTGCGTCGCACGCGACGCATCCCGGTGTGGCACCCTTCATACAACTCAATAACAACAACCCTTGCGTGCGTCTGCGTGCACGCAGTGTGTAGGAGCCTTAAAAGAAGGGGTTATGTATGATCTGACATATAGTTTGACATTTCTTTTTCTAGTGTTGCCATTAGAAATGCCATAGCAAAAAGCCCGAAAAGTTGGGGGTCCCGTTCTTATATGAGATTTTCTTATTTTCAAGCTATCAAAAGTTTCGTAGTTAGACACAGATTGAAAAAACCTAATATATATTTAAATAATATTTATCTTTAGGGCTCTATCGATCGTTAAAGTGTTGTGACTAGGAAACCAACATATTAATGGTTTTTAATGTTGCGCAAAGCCCTAAAGATAAATATTATTTAAAGATATTTTAGGTATTTTGCAATCTGTGTCTAATTCGGCAAATTTTGATACCGCTTGGGAATCGATAGCTTGGAAATTAGAAAATCTCATACAAGGACGGGACACCACACTTTGGGGTTTTTTTGGGGCCTAAAGGGTAATTTTTAGGGCACAATAAGCTTTAAGTGAGATGTCACGCACGATATGAAATAAAAACTACCCTGCAAGTAGGGAATACAATCCCGGCCGTTATTTATAATCCCGGGATTTCGGGACTAGTTGTACACAATCCCGGGATCCCGGGATAGTCCCGGGATTAGAGTCCCATACAAAATCACTTTATAATAATGAAATTTTTGAGTTAAAAAAATCTTTGACAATTAATAAATTTTTATAACCATTACATAATTTACCTAAACACTTCCTAAATAAAAATATAGGAACTTTTATCTTTCGAAATATTTTGCGATTGCAAGTTTTTAATAATATTTACCAATACCTTCTTATTTATTCTATTATAAATAAGTGTTACAATTATGTGAAAAATAAGACACATAATTGGAGACATATAATAACTAAACAAATATCTAAGGTATAATCTTAACCTCCATATGCTTTCATTTGTTGTCAAAGCTGATCTAGTAGTAGTAGAAACAATAAGGCGTACTAAAATTCATCGCCAAGTCTGTTTGTTCTTTCAGACGTTGACAAACACACGGTGGACGTGCAGTAATTAGGTAGTATCTAATAAGCTCTTTCAAGATTGTAGCCTCGAACAGGTACATTTCTTGAGCACTATTTTGAAAAATTGATGTAATTAACATTTTTATCCATTGATTTACCGCTTTCTGTGAATCCCGAAAATCCCGGTATTTGTAAATTAGAATCCCGGGATTATCGGGACTGGAAAATGACCGGGATCCCGGGATCCCGGGATTCGGGATCCCGGGATTGTATTCCCTACCTGCAAGTCAATTACTTCAAAAGTTGCGCCTTGTAAAGGAGGGGGGGCGGTAAAAGGTTAAGGGTGGTGCCCGCTGGGTTCCACGTCTAATTTTGATCAGGAGGTCAAGAAGTACCTACATGCCGATTTTCAGCTTCATGGGTCAATCCGAATAGTTATAACCAGCTATTGACGTTAGTTACTAGACTAGCTAGCCAGACTCTATGTTGCCATTTTAGTGGATCTTTTAGTGCATATATCTAGTGGAATCATTGGATTATAAATTGTGGAATTTATTTATCAGTCTATTTTAGTTATTAAAATGACGATAATAATGTCCACTTGCGTAATAATTATTATTATTTCAGCCATAAAGTATCTACCAAGAAAATAAAAAATCGCCTAACGTGGTTACACAGGATATATACACCAATATCTTACAATAATGCGCATTAATGGGCAGTAGGTCTATAGCTACGCCTGTGGGCACCTTAAGACGTATAATAGAAAAGGTATAAGGTGAAAGTTATAATTTAGTTAATTATAGCCGCACACCCACAACGCACTCACCGCATTTTGGATTCTTTGTATGAAAATCTATGGAACCTCGGAAATTTTGCTGAGCTGCACGCGTTGTACACGCCGAATCGAACGGATTCCCAATATAACTTTTAAAGCACTCGCGATTACTTTCACACATGATAATTACTTTAACGGGTCTTAACGCGATAGTTTTTTAGGTAAGTAAGCGATTTACCTGGACACTCGACGTTTCAACTGGGTTGCACCAGTCGTGGTCGCGAGTCGCGAGCAGACTGAAGTAGCAGCGAGTTGTCATCAGGGCGGTGGGCAACTAGATTTTCTGCTACCTACTGCTGCTACATTTATCTCGACAATTACGCGTGCTAAGTTTTTAGTTTGTTTGGGAAATTTGTAGGCCTTAACGAGATCTACATTTCAGATGACAGCTGTCAAACAAAAAACTCGTTTATCTCGGCAATTATGCACGATAGACTTTAAATTGCTTAGGAAAGTTGTAGGTTTTAATGAGACCTTTACTTGTGACAGTTGTCAAATTAAAAACTTAATTTTTAGGTTAATTTGACAGGTGTCATTTTAAATATAGATTTCATCAAGGCCTACAACTTCCCAAACAAACTGATAACTTAGCACGCATAATTATTAATTGCCGCGATAAATACCTTTTTAGTTTGACAGCTGTCACTTTAAATGAAGATCTCACTAACTTTCCCAAACAAAGTAATAGACAAGCTTGCATAATTTCTAAAAAAATAAGTTTCCAGTTTGACAGCTGTCACATAAAATGTAGGTCTCGTCAAGATATTACACTTTTTCTAAGACACTGATAATCAAGCATGCATAGTTTCCGAGATAAACGAGTTTTTAGTTTGATTTTAAGCGGCACGATGGGGGTGTATTGCACGACATGATGATCGGAGACATCACGTGTATGGTAGAGTAGTGATGTAACTGGATCGATAATATAACATGCCTTTCTAACTTAATCGATATTGTTTTTATTTACAATATTATAATTATTTTATTCTTTAAAGAGCTTGTTCGCTCACTTCGTACGCCCTTGAGGGTCATAACTTTAACCTAACCTAACCCACTGGGTCAAATTTGTGTTAAAATTGTTTTTTTTCTGCGGGGGGCGCCCCCTTTGAAGGGGTCTTTGCGTCACCAACCTACCTTCCATGGGTTTCCTTGTATGTCATGTTCGAAAAATGAAACGTTAAGTCGATTAAAGTCAACATTGTCACATCACTTGATCTGCTATGACGTCATTAGTTTTGATTTCATTTACAGGCCTGTACATTATCGGTCCGCACCCGTATTTCAAGACCTTCCATTCATCATTGTGTGTAATAGAGCTTTCTAACTAGGTTTTATGCTATTTGTTTATAAGGAAAACACCAAATTTAGCTCAGTATGTATAGAAAAAATGCTCTTATTATATTAACAAAAGCTGATCAAGACATATTCGACACAATAGGGATAGGGTACCAGCACTATGCCTACTACCACTACCTGTACCTGTTGTACCTGCATCACAGAGTTGATATCTTTTTCTTCTGCGTCGTTTCCTCAAGGCTGAGGGTCGTGACCACCAAAAGCAGCTCCAGAGATGGTTTGTCTCCAGGCCACTCTATCCTGCGCCCGGTGCATCGCCTGTTGTGTGTTGCAGCCGATTGCTTCCAGTATGGAATCTGTCCAGCGGGTAGGCGCTCTGCCTCGGCTCCTTCTCCCTTCCATGTGGCCAACCAGTATAAGCTTCTCTAAGTTATCGGGCTCCCGTCTAGCCAAATGGCCAAGAAAAGTAAGCGAGCGTCGAAGGCATGTAGTAGAGAGGCGTTCCTTGATCTTGAGCTCTTCAAGAATTGATGCGTTGGTGCGGCGAGCAGTCCATGAGATGCCTAACATTTTACGCCAGCACCACATTTCAAACGCATCAATTTTAGCTCTAAATTTAGCTTTTAGTGTCCAGGTCTCGGCAGCATACAGGAATATTGAGAATATGAGGGTTCGCATGAGGCTCACTTTAGTGTTGCGGAAGATGTTTCGGTTTTTCCAAATCTTCTCAAGCCGTTTCACTGCGGCCTTGGCCATCTGAGCACGTCGAACGACTTCATTTTCGCAGTTGCCGTCACTGCGTATCATTGACCCCAAGTACACGAACTGTTCGACCGAGTCCAGATCACGCAGTTCAAACGTCCTGCTTACGTTGTTGCCTCTATCAACGAACATCAGTTTTGTTTTACTGAAATTTACTTTAGGCCATAGTCAGCGCTCACAGTCTCGAGTCGCTCTAACAATTCCGCTAGTTCCTTTCGTTGGCACCTATAATCGTGGTATCATCGGCAAACCGAAGGTTGTTGATAAGGTGCCCTCCAACACGAATGCCACCCTCCCAGTGGTCTAGGACTCTGCGCATTATGTGCTCACCCACTAGGTTGAATAACTTGGGGAGAGGATGCATCCTGTCGGACGCCACGCTCAGTTTTGAAGGGTTGTGACACCAAATCATCGAGTCGAACCTTAGACTGACCTTCAATGTATAATTCTTGAATCAAGAAAACCAGATGTTGCGGTACTCCCATCTCAATCATCACTGTGAACATTTTAGACCAGCTTATGCAGTCAAAGGCCTTCGTGTAGTCGATGAAGCAAAATACCATCGGGATATTAAACTCTCTGATTTTCTCTATAAGCTGTTTTATGTTAAATATCAGCTCCCTTGTCCCCGTACCTCTAACGAACCCAGCCTTTTCTTTAGCTATTTGGCCGCTGTTGTAATTTTCAAAACTCTTGTTGATGATATGCAGGAGAATTTTCGCCACATGTGATATTGAAGATAGCGTCCGGTAATTGCCGCAATTACGTGTCGAACCTTTCTTATGAAGCGGTATCACAATGGATTCTTTCCAGTCATCCGGCCATTGACCTGTTCGCCAAACCCAAGGCATATAATGTGCAAAAAATGTATGCCCTCCGGTCCAAGGTGTTTGATAAGTTGTGCCGTAATGCCATCACCACCACTTGCTTTGTTCTTCAATCTGTGGATCGCAGATTCAACTTCATGTAGTAAGATATCTGGCTCTTTTACTGAAAAGTCTAGCCTTTCCGCAATTGGTTCATCCGCGTTCATAGGACTACTGTAAAGTTGTTGGCAGTAACTCTTCCACCTATCTAATACATGTTCTTTGTCTAAGATTGCCTTTCCTTGTTCATCATCAATTATCCATGACTTTAATTTGAGTCCTTTGTAAGGAGTTTAATCTTTTGGAACATGTCCTTTGAGTGGGCGGTTCTTGCACTCTTTTCAATGTCTGTGCAGATTGCTTCAATTTGCGTATTCTTGTCACGTCTACACAGACGCTGAACTTCAGCATTAAGTTCAGAGTACTGCTTTGGGTCATGTCCTGCAGCACCAAGTTCTTTCAAGGACTTCCTTTTACTGACAGCTGTCCAAGTTTCGTCAGTCATCCAATCGGATTTTGGTCTTTGGACTTGAGCAGAAGCATTGATATCCCTAGCAGAATCGGTGATGACAGATTTAAGTTGCACCCATGTTGTGTCAGCTGAGTCGAAAGGATCCGGACTTATTTGGCTAAGAAGATCTTGTACAAGGTCTTCAAATGGTTTCTCTGCGCCCTTAGGTATTGTGATGGTTTTCGGTAGACTCGATTTCTTTATTACTTTCAGTCGCACTCTAAATCGGGCTACTAGCAGCTGGTGGTCGCTGCCACAGTCAGCACCAGGGCGTGTTTTGGTTAATAATATTGAGGATTTCCAACGTTTACCAATCATGATGTAGTCGATCTGGTTTTTATAACCACTGGGAGACATCCATGTCCATAGCCTCCGGGGATGTTGCTTGAAATAGGAGTTCATTATGCTCATACTATTTTCCGCGCAAAACTCTCGCAACATTTCTCCACGTTGGTTTCTTACGCCAAGGCCAAACATTCCGACAACTTCCCTGATGTGATCATCGTCCATAGTTGTGCCTACGTGGGCTGTTCCGGAAGTCTTTAGCCACGGGGTAAATATAATCTCCTCTCTCCAGAAACTATTTTTAGCTGGCAGCAAATTTCAATATAATTCTGCATGGTGAAAATCACTGGCCACCTATGATTAGTTTTTTTTTTAATATTTTTGAAGATAATCTGTTACTCTTTTTTTGTTCGCAACAATGGACGTCCCGCGGGAAGCTTTTCATGCTATGATTTTTTATGATTATAAACGAGGTTTAACCTTCAAGCAATCTCACGAAAATTTTCAAGCTGCTTTTGGGGAGTCTGCTCCTGCGCTAGCAACAATAATTTAATGGTTCCGTGAATTTAAACTTGGTCGAGAGAACCTAAACGATGACCCCAGACCCGGCCGACCTCCAACTGCAGTAACTCATGAAAACGTCATCAGGGTGGAGTGGCTATTGCGAGAGAATAAAAACATTACACATCGGGAGATTCAGGCTGAAATGAAGATTGGATCACGGGCGGTTTCCACCATCCTGTATGAACACCTTAAAGTTAGGAAGGTTGCTTCGCAATGGATACCTCATTTTCTCACGGAAGAGCAAAAAGCCCGTCGTGTTGATTGGTGTAAATTTATGTTGAAAAAGTTTGAAGGAGGAACTTCGCAAAACGTATCCTGCATCCTTACAACTGACGAAACTTGGATCTACAGCTACGATCCGCTCACGAAGCAGCAATCCATGCAATGGGTGTTTGACGAGGACGAGTTGCCAACAAAGTTGTGCGCGGTCGAAGCGTTAATAAAAAAATGATAGCGGCTTTTTTTCGACGCAGTGGACCAGTAGCAGTAATTCCACTAGAAAACTGTAGAACGGTTACTAGTGAATGGTATACCGAAGTTTGTCTGCCTCAAGCATTCGAGGAGATGAATAGCGAGCGCCCAAGGAGTGGCCTGCGTGGCATTCTTTTTACCAAGATAACGCGCCCGCTCACACTGCTGCTAGAACCGTCGACTATTTGGCATCTTCGGGGGTACAAATGTTACCCCATCCTCCGTACAGCCCCGATTTAGCTCCGTGCGATTTCTTTTTATTTTCCAAGGTGAAAAAAATGCTTCGTGGACGAAAATTTAACACAGCAAATGAAGCCGTCGAAGACCTTCGACCTTCCGCAAGAAGAGTTTTTTGAATGTTTTGAAAGCTGGTTCAGCCGAATGCATAAGTGCATTGAGGATGGAGGAGAATATTTTGAAAAGCTATGATTAAAGTTTTTTAAATTCTAACTATTTTTCATTTAACTAACAATTTACGGAACAGCCTATGTATCTTAGCGTTGAAGTCACCCAAAATTATGGTGGGTTCTTTGCCAGGAATTAAACGATAAGTCTCCCCTAGTTGACAATAGAACTGCTCGATCTCTTCTTCCTTTGATTTGGAAGTTGGTGCATATACCTGGATAAAATTGATTGGGTTAGGCTGTACAGCGATTTTAAGGGTCACTATTCGATCGCTTATGGTGTTATAACCTATAACTTTATCCCTTAGATGTTTCGAAACAATGAAGCCCACCCCACTGAAAACGTTATCTGGGTTGCCCGAAAGTATCAACTTGCATCCATTGTTATGTCATGGCCACTGGTCTTCATGTGTGTTTCACTTAACCCTAGCAAATCCAAAGCATATCTCTGCATTTCCTTCTCTATGATTTCTACCTTTCCTGGCTTAAGCATGCCACGTAGATTTCAGGTACCAATATTTAGGGCTCTATCCTTGGTGTTCACTTTAGATGCCTGAGGTGGTACTCTTCCAGCAGTAACCAGATTTCTGCCGGGAGCCTGCGGGGCCACTCCCGTACAGCCGGTAGCACATTTCACACCAGTAGACCCGGAACCGTACTGGCGCCGATGATCAGTCGGATGGCATGATGAAACACCTGTATACTTTATTGGACTTTTCATGGTGGTTTTCTTGGGAGAGTTGTAACGGTAGATTCCCGTGCCTTTCCGCACCAGTCTTTAGAGGTATTTAGTCCTCACGGCTACTGCAGCCGACCCGATGGACGGGGTCAGGTTATCATATCCGCCGCCTGAGACTCGGCGTTGTTACTCGTTTGGCACCACCCAGGGGACACGTGCAGGGTAGTGGAAGGTAGTTCCTGCGGACGCGAGTAACATCATCACCCCAATCAAGTCAGTCGTCAGTAATCAGTCGTTGATAATATGTCGAAGTCACTATGTCAAAATCTGCCTTCTACATAATAGCTCGCGTGTTTACAAACGAAAAGCCGTTTGTATATTTCCATCTGACGTATGTATACCGTCGACATTATGTGTACCGCCAAAAAACTTCGTTTTGCCGTATGGCATACTGCCCGGCAATATGTACGAACTAGTACCCTACTCCATGGATAACAGAGAGTGTTAAGGCACTCATGATGGATCGAGATGCCGCCTGCTCTCTTGCCAAAGTTGCGAAGGGGGTCAATAAAGACGCACTTTGGGATCGCTATAAATCTTTACGAAATGCTACCACAAGTATTTTGAGAAGTGAAAAACAGCACTACTTTACACACAATGTAAATAAGAATGTAAAAAATCCTTCAGAAATGTGGGGTCAGGTTAACAAAGTACTAGGAAATAACTCTAAAGCCGGTATACCACCCCACCTTCGAGACTCTAATGCAATCAATAAGTGTTTCCTGGACACAGTGCCAGTTACTAGCAATGTAGAAGAAATTCCTCCAAATAATATCCCTGTACTAGAGAGTGTCTCTGAAACGTTTAGTTTTCCTGTATTCAACCCAGAGGATATATTGAAAATAATTAATTCGATCAAATCAAATTCAACAGGAGAGGATGGAATTTCAATAAAAATGATCAAGTTGACATTACCCCACTCTCTTAGGGCTATAACCGCTATTATTAATATGTCACTAATAACTGGTCAGTTCCCGGGTGCTTGGAGGTTAGCTGTAGTTAAGCCCATCCCTAAGAAGTCGACTGTGGAATCTGTAGCTGACTTGCGACCGATAGGATTGCTGCCAGTTCTTTCAAAGATCATGGAGAAAGCAGTTAATTCTAGTTTACTTCCTTTCCTCGAACGCAATAAAATTATTCCAGAATGTCAGTCCGGCTTCCGTAGTAAACACAGCACAACAACTGCATTATTGCATGTCACTGATGACATTCTCACTGCATCCAATGAGAAAAAAGCCTCCTTTTTAGTATTACTAGATTATAGCAGAGCTTTTGACTGCCTCAATAGGAGCATACTCTTAGAAAAGCTAAAATATTGTGGATGTGATGAAACAGTCTGCTCATGGTTTAGAAGTTATTTTGAGCATCGTATGCAGGTAGTTGAATGCACGGATATTTCTGGCAGAACCATAAAGTCAACCGCTCTACCTGTTAATAGGGGCGTAGTGCAGGGTTCAGTGCTCGGTCCAACACTATACTCAGTGTACACATGCGACTTGTTGAGTTGTTTAAAGTATGGATCTGCCCACATGTACGCTGATGATACCCAACTCATAATGCATACTGCTTTGGATAGATCAAGTATTTTGCAGGCCGTTGAACATCTAAATAGAGACATAACATCAATTGTAGAATGGTCTTTGAAGAAAGATTTAGTGCTAAATGCGCAAAAATGTTCTTACATATTATTGGGTACAAAACACCAGGTCGAAACAGTGCGAAGTGTTTCCTCAAATATTGTAGTAGGTTCACAAAAAATAACAGAAATATCACCAAATCGAAATTTGGGTTTACTTTTCGATAACTCCTAAAGTTTGAACAGCATGTCAATTCAAAAATTGGAAAATGCTATTATGCATTAAATCAAATTTATAAGTTGAGGCCATTTTTGACTCTTGAGGTGCGGCAAAGATTGGTGGAGGCTCTGGTGCTGTCCAATATGGACTACGGTGATATAGTTTACGGATCATGTCTGACCAAGACAACGGCAAACAAAATACAACGCGTCCAAAATTCGTGTGTCCGCTTTTGCTATACCGTACCACCGAGATCCCACATTAGTCCTTTTTTAAATACATACAATATGCTACGTATGGAAAACCGGCGTCTTTTAAAACTGTATTCATTTATTTTTAAGTTACGAAAGACCTCTACGCCATCATATTTGGCAAGCAAGTTAATTTGGAATGATAGATCTGAGGACACAACACGATCCATTCGCTATCCGTCTTTAGCTATCTCACCACGACCGCGTTTACTTTTGTACAAGGGCAGCTTCAAATATGTTACAGCCAAATCTTGGAACGCACTACCACCATCGATCAAGAAGCAGCAGTCTCTATTTACCTTTAAAAGATGCTGCAAAGAGTGGCTTCTAAAAACCCAAAAAGAGTCGTGTAACTGGAGCATGGTAGTGGAACACAATTGATAGGTATAATTTGATGTGATAGTTTACTTTACAATTCAAATAAATAAGTAAATAATGTTAATTGTAATGAGTATAATACTAATATAATTATAATAATATAGCCTAAGATATATATGTGTTGTATTGTTTTACCTTGTAAATATTTTGTGTTTTAATGTATTGTCATTTTTACGGGAGGAGACTGAAAAACAGCAGTATTGCTGAGACTCTATCCTTTTTGCTCATTTTGCTCATTAGTACAGATTTTCGCCACGGTGGCGTTGTAATCTCAAAACAATAAATATGGCGTACAGTAAAGTAGTAACAGTGCAGGACGTGTAAACGGAAATCTTGTAAATAAAATTACTATGTTACCAGTGACAATAAGTGATTAAGGAGAAGTTTAATATAGAACTTTTAAGAAGTATTATGGAACTCGTAAGGGATTGGTTAGAACCCCGTGGACGAACCAGAAATTTTTCGAGGTTACTTAACACTTAAAAAGTGGTAGGACGTCCATGGCCACGGATATTTGGCGGACTAGGGACGAGTATTAGGTACAGGTGCTCTCGCTACGACGTAATGAACATTGCTGTGCAGGATTACTTAATTACAAAAAAGGACAATTATTGTAGTCCGACAGTACGCACTTTGGAGGACTACTTCGATATACTAAATAAATTTACGAAAGTTGCGGGCACGGTGGACGGGAAAAAATGTTGTATCTGTTGTATCAATTGAAGGATCGGTTTATGATTATAAGAAAAGCGACAGACTTGTTTGTGTCGATTTGTCCTTTATGCGAATCAAAAATGAAAATCGCTAAAAAACGCGTCGTCACTAAACCAATCATATCATCAGATTTGAATCAACGGTTAAGGACAGGTTAAGGTATTATTTATTTTCTATGCATTATTCGAGTTAGTAAGCTGAAGCGGCAAAGGGCAGGGCCACATTGCTCGAAGGACTGATAATGGAGTGGAGATCACGTACCGGGAAGCACAGCGCAGGATGGCGCACCGCTAGCGTGTAAAGGAAAAAAAAAACGGCCAAGAGCGTGTCAGACACGCCCACAAATAGGGTTTCGTAGTCAACGTTTAAATATCAGGTTATCAGCGTTACAAAGTTAATTTTGTTGCTGGTTTGTTTGCAGCCGTATGATTACCAACCGCAAATAGAAAAACTTTTTTTATTCTAAAACCTTTAGTGGTACAGTAACCGTTATAGTTTTCATAATAACTTTAGATTGAGAAGTATATTCCATATTTATTTCAAATTTTTAGCGTTTATACTTTAGGAGTGACAGCTGGAACAAATTATGGCTCAAAAACGCCCCTTTTAAAAGCAAATATCTCGAAACAGAAACATTTTAGTGACTTTGTTTCAAGGAAACCTCGCCTTAGTTTTAAAAGACCTATTCAACGATACCCTACTCAATATTACAGGAAAAAAAATTTTTTTTTTGCCCCCCCTTTCACTTGTATGGGAGGGGGTCCAAAAAATTATTAAAATAATTTTTTCTCAACATTTCTAAATTTGGGTCAGAGCGATCTATCTTCACACCAAATTTGATGAAGATAGCACTAAAACTGACGGAGTTATGAGGGCGCGGCATACAGACAGACAGACAGACAGACAGACAGACAGACAGACAGACTTGACGAAACTATAAGGGTTTCTAGTAGACTACGAAACCCTAAAAAACACTGTAAGTGCCACATACAGTGTTTAAACTCTATAAGGTTAATTATCCTATTTAGACTCTAATACATACCCTGAACTTAATATTTCATCATAAAAGTGAATACGATTGAAGTTATAGACAAACAAAAAAAAACTGTATGTGCATAAAACCATGTTTTGTAAATAACACTGTAAACGCACTTACAGTGTTTCTCCTTTACAATATTGCGCGTGCCCCGAACGCGAAATCTCGAATGATTCTATTTATAAGTAACCTTACATAATAGTCGGGTTCTGTGGAAACATATTTTAGGCCTCTGCCACCACGTCAGAGGACTCTGCAACCATGTCAGAGGACTCTGCCAACATTTCAGAGGACTCTGCAATCATGTCAGAGGACTCTGCTCTGCAACCATGTCAGAGGACGCTGCAACCATGTCAGAGGTCTATGGAACCATGTCAGAGGTTTCTGGAACCATGTCAGAGGATTCTGCAACCATGTCAAAGGACTCTGCAGCCATGTCAGAGGCTTCTGCAACCATGTCAGTGGTCTCTGCATAAATGTCAGAGGACTCTGCAACCATGTCAGAGGACTCTGCAACCAAGTCAGAGGACTCTGCAACCAAGTCAGAGGCCTCTGCAACCATGACAGAGGCCTCTGCAACCATGTCACAAATCATTGTAACTATTTCAGAGGACTCTGCAACTATATCAGAGGTCTCTGGAACCATGGCAGAGGCCTCTGCAACTATGTCAGAGGACTCTGCAACCATGCCAGTGGACTCTGCATTCATGTCAGAGGACTCTGCAACCATGACAAAGGCCTCTGCAACCATGTCAGAGGTCATTATAACCATATCAGAGGACTCTGCCACCATTTCAGAGGACTCTGCAACTATATCAGAGGTCTCTGGAACCATGTCAGAGGACTCTGCAACCATGCCAGAGGACTCTGCAACTACGTCAGAGGACTCTGCCACCACGTCAGAGGACTCTGCAACCATGTCGGAGGAATCTGCCACCATTTCAGAGGACTCTGCAATCATGTCAGAGGACTCTGCTCTGCAACCATGTCAGAGGGCGCTGCAACCATGTCAGAGGACTATGGAACCATGTCAGAGGCCTCTGCAACCATGTCAGAGGACTCTGCATTCATGTCAGAGGACTCTGCAACCATGACAAAGGCCTCTGCAACCATGTCAGAGGTCATTGTAACCATATCAGAGGACTCTGCCACCATTTCAGAGGACTCTGCAACTATATCAGAGGTCTCTGGAACCATGTCAGAGGACTCTGCAACCATGCCAGAGGACTCTGCAACTACGTCAGAGGACTCTGCAACCATGCCAGAGGACTCTGCCACCACGACAGAGGACTCTGCAACCATGTAGGAGAAATCTGCCACCATTTCAGAGGTCTCTGCAATCATGTCAGAGGACTCTGCTCTGCAACCATGTCAGAGGACGCTGCAACCATGTCAGAGGACTATGGAACCATGTCAGAGACCTCTGCAACCATGTCAGAGGACTCTGCAACCATGTCAGAGGACGCTGCAACCATGTCAGAGGCCTCTGCAACCATGTCACAGGTCATTGTAACCATTTCAGAGGACTCTGCAACTATATCAGAGGACTCTGCAACCATGTCAGAGGACGCTGCAACCATGTCAGAGAACTCTGCAACCATGTCAGAGGACTCTGTATTCATATCAGAGGACTCTGCAACCATGTCAGAGGACGCTGCAACCATGTCAGAGTATTCTGCAACCATGTCATAGGACGCTGTAACCATGTCAGAGGACTCTGCAACCATGTCAGAGGACGCTGCAACCATGTCAGAGGACTCTGCAACCATGTCAGAGGACGCTGCAACCATGTCAGAGTATTCTGCAACCATGACATAGGGCGCTGCAACCATGTCAGAGGACTCTGCAACTATATCAGAGTACGCGGCAGCCATGTCAGAGGACTCTGCAACCGGTTCTCTATCCATTTGCATAAAAAGAATTGACATAATATTTTTTGGCACACTGTAATTTAAACTAATGATATTTACGCATAATTCATGTACGCATAACAGTTTAGGCATAATTTCTTTACGCATAAAAATATTGCCATAATAGTACATAGGCCTAAAACACAAAACCATAAATTGTCATACCCATAATCAAAATAGGCATAAAAATCTGATGCATTAGAAGAACCCCTAAATTGTATAAAAATAACCTAACCTAACCTAACCTAAATTGACCTAATTTAACCTAATATATCTTAAAAAATACTAAACTGACACATTTCCTGCCATTTGAACTTAATAAAAAATATATATATTAGTCCAAAAAAAATTATTGCATAAGCAATTATGCCAAAATACTGTTAGTATAAAATACAACAGTCTAAAATATGATTATGCCAAGATATATATTATGGCAAGAAAATATTATGTCAAAGCAATGGTAGGTGAAAAAAATTTATGCGAAACATGTTATGCTTAAACATATTAGTGGAAAATAAATTATGCATGTGAAAGGGATACCCTCTGCAACCATGTCAGAGGACGCTGCAACCATGTCAGAGGTCATTACAACCATGTCAGAGGACTCTGCTGGTGATAGGCTAACTCCATCCCTACTTTGCGCGACAAGAATATTGTAAAAGAAATAGTTTCCTCTCCACAGACTCTGCGTTGCCTGGGACGCAATTATGGAAAGCGCAGGTCTTGGGCAGCCACCCTTTCGGCCTTCCTGGCTGACTCCACAGGAACGACGAGTCGACACGTGCGGAGCCAGGTCGGCTGCAGGAGTCTGCCGCACGATAAGTATATCAGTCACTCGCGCCTGACGAATACCCCGTTCCGGGTTTAAGTGAGGAGTTTTCCTTCTCCAGGACCCCTGAACTGCTTGGGTCGGATTTATACCTCAGTCGCCTCTTACGACCCCCACGGGAAGAAAAGGGGTGGTGCTATTCTACTCTGCCGGCACCACACGGCTCATGATGTAAATAGGTAAGCTTTAACTTACATAGATATTTAACAATCATAGCACTTAACGAGCTATGATTGTAAATATAAGGTGTAAAAAAATCAACTGCAAATATTTAAAGGGGTGAACCAGCCCGTGAAACTGAACAACTTTCCCCAAGGAACATAGGTCGAAATATAAAAACAAATTTTGGACCACCCATACAAAATGTACCAGCCGGCCGAGTCAATTTGTATGGGAGGTCCAAAATTTTTTCATATTTCGACCTATGTTCCTTGGGGAAAGTTGTTCAGTTTCATGGGCTGATTCACCCCTTAAAATATTTGCAGTTGATTTTTTTACATCCTGTATATCTATCAAACAGTCTAAATGTGACCGTCGAAGATACTCAAGTAAATAACATGTAAATGAATAAATATCGTTGTTTTCTTCTCAATCATGGTCACCCTAATATTATGATCACCACGTTGACGTTTTAGCAACGTTCATTTCAAAATCATATTGCCGGATGTCGTGCCGACAATTTGTATACTGCTTTTCGTCTGTATCATCATTGGCCTCATACGTCTGTGACAGACGATTTATTCAGTGTCTGAGGCAAGATTTTTCATGGCTGTATAAGCCGATACGGGAGCGGCATGACTTTCCGCACGCTCTACAAACGAAGGTGGAATTAGAGACTGGCACATGCATGTTTAGATGTCGTTTTTGCCTTTTGTTTGCGAGACCAGCGAACCAGGCATCGTCGTGAGCTTTACGCCCATCAAACACACGCTTTCTCCATACATCCCTATTCTCAGCAAGCTTCTCCCAGCTTTGATGGTCGATGTCAAACGCAGCCATGTCCCGTTTGGCGCAATCTTTGAAACGTAGCATCGGTCTTCCAACTCCTCTTTTGGCGTTAGCTACGGCGCCAAGCAGGACACGCCGCGGTAGACGCGAAGGTTCCATGCGGTACACATGCCCTAGCCACCGCAATCGTCTTTGCTTAAGCAAAGCGGTAAAGCTAGGCAGCTGTGCAATTTCTAGAACTCGCTCGTTTGTGACTCTGTCCTGCCAAGTTATATGCAAGATGTTTCTTACGCAGCGCATATGAAATGTGTTGAGTCGACGTTCTTGTTTTGCGTACGAAGTCCAGGTTTCAGCTCCATACAAGAGTATGCTTAGAACGCAAGTTTGGTAAACAATTATCTTGGTTTTTGTGGTCAGGTGTTTATTATTCCATACTCTTGTACTGAGCCTGCCGAACATGGTCGCCGCTTTGCCGATACGAGTATTGATCTCAGCATCGAGGGTGAGATTGTTCGACACAGTCGACCCCAAGTAGCAAAACTTGTCAACTATGTTCAAGGGAACGCCATCGAGCAAAATACGTGGTGTTTCTCCACCTTGAGCTAGCACTACTGTTTTTGGCATTAATGGACATTGAGAACAGAGAACACGCGTGGGAAAACTTATCAACAATGTCTTGAAGCTCACTTTGAGAATTAGCAACGAAGGCTGCATCGTCAGCGAACAAAGGCTATCGACGAATAAGTCATCGCGGTTACGCTTTGACCTAAGAAGCGAGATATTGTACAGCTTCCCGTCAGCCCTAGTGTGCAGGTGTATACCCTGTTGGTCATCGCCGAAAGCAACTTTAAAAGCAATGAGAAGAAAATACCAAACAGGGTAGGAGCCAACACGCAGCCTTGGCGAACACCTCTACGCATTTCGAACGGCTCGGATGTATTGCCGTTAAAAACAACAGATCCTTTCATGTCCTTGTGGAAGGATTTAATGAGGCTTAGAAGTTTTGGAGGGCACCCGATGTTTAAAAGTGCAGTATAGAGTCCTTCCTGCTCACGGTGTCGAAGGCTTTGTTAAGGTCGACGAACGCCACAAACAGAGGTGTTTTCTGCTCTCTACACTTTTCCTGCAGTTGGCGAAGTGTAAAGATCATATCTGTTGTGGAACGTTGGGCGCGGAATCCACATTGCGATTCGGGATATACACGATCAGCAAGTTTCTGGAGTCTTATTAAGACTAACCGAGCAAATAATTTACCTACTATACTTAAAGGGATATTCCACGATAACAGTTACAGTCTCCGCGGCCACCTTTTCCTTTTTATAGGTTATGATGTTAGCATCGCGCATATCCTGTGGTATATATCCTGCTTCCCAACATTTACACAACAGATTGTAGAGGATGGGTAATATGCACTTGAGCCTGATAATTTCGGCGTGGGTACCATCGTTTCCAGGTGATTTTCCAATTTTAAGCTGCTTAACAGCCTTGTGGTACTCCCTTATGGTAGGAAGATCATCTAACTCAGTCCAGGTAGCTAGTTTTGGCATGCAATCTGCAGCTTCTGGCATTATGTTCACTGGTTCTGAGTAGAGACCAACATAATGTTCTACCCATCGTTCGAGTTGGCGTTGAGCATCTGTAATAACAGTGCCGTCCGCTTCTTTAAGGGGGGCTGTTTTTTTAGGAAAAGGACCAAGGGCCTTTTTAATCCCAGCGTAAACACCACCAAAGTTTCCCATATCAGCGCATGATTGAATGCTTTGACAAAGCTCGGTCCAGTATGCATTTGCGAAGTACCGTGATGTGCGTTGTAAAGCTGATTTTGCATTCGATAGGTCGATACGCGTCTTTTCGGATGGGTTAAGGCGATGTTTTAGCGCAGCTTGTCGTTTGGACTCGAGCAGAGGTGTAATGTGTTCGAGATTTTCAGCGAACCAGTCCTGGTTTTTAACTTTCTGATGACCGAAAGCCGTACCGGCTACTTCTGTAAGTAGCTTTTACTTTGCCCCATTCCTCCTCTATCGGAGCGTCTACATCCCAGGTGGCAACTTCGTCGCGTACCAGCTCTTCATACTTTTGGACCACCTCATCGTCTCTGGATTTTGGAAGATCGAGCTTCTTCCTACCGGGCAATTTGGATGAGTGGATCTTTTGTGAGCTATAGCAACTTGTGATGCCACCAGGGAGTGGTCTGTGTCACAATCAGCGCTGTGAAATGATCGCGTGTGCAGGGTCTCGCGGAGATTTTTCTTTGGTAAGGATAAGGTCCAGTTGATGCCAGTGTCCAGAACGAGGATGTTTCCAGGACACTTTGCGAGTTGATTTGCCTTTAAAGTAGGTATTGGTAACACACAGTAGGTGTTTAGAGCAAAGCTCTAATAAACGTTGGCCGTTTTCATTAAGCTTCCCTATACCGTGGTTACCTATACAATCTGGCCAAGCAATGTTTTCCTGTCCGACCCTAGCGTTAAAGTCGCCCAGAATATATAAGCGGTCAGATGGTTTTAACCCGCGTAGAGTCTGGTCGAGCTGGTCATAAAACTGTGTTTTGGCTTCATCTGTTGAGGATAGCGTTGGTGCGTAAGCAGAAATCAGTGATACGTAACCATGGTCCGTATTTAATCGCAGCAACATAATGCGTTCCGAGATGCCGCAAGGATCTCGTCTGTATACGGACGGGTGATTATGTAAACGTCAGAATCTTACATATTGACTTCGACAGATATACAAGGTTATTTTTTAGTCAGTGCGTAAACTTTGCAGGATGTTTCTACTCGTGATTCTGATCGTGTCCCTACAATGTACAACATTGTATTGTACAGCATAATATTGGCCGTCAGCGTAATGTACGACGTGATGGAGCACAACATGGTGGATGGAATCAAAATATGTCGCCATCCATCACCCCGTACCAAAAGTGCACGGAGGTGGATTGCACGACATGATGGTTGGAGACATCACGTGTTGTGGTAGAATGGTGATGTCACTAGATCGATAATATTATATGCATTTTTAACTTAATTGATATTATTTTATATAAAATATAATTAAATATTATATTCTTTAGTAAGCTTGGTCGCTCACTTTGTTCGCTCCAGGGGGTCACAGTTCTAACCTAACCTAACCTACTGTGTCGGATTTGTGTCAAATGTGTTTTTTCTACAAAGCCCCCCTAGTAAGGGGTTTGCCCCCCCCCGTTCCCCCCTCCGTGGGCTGCCTTGCATGTCATGTTCGAATAATGAATCGATAAGTCGATCATAGTCAACACTTCTTCTTCTTAGCGTATCGATTCTGGCGATTTCTTACTAAATTTGTTTGGACCAATACTCAGCCACGCGCACAGCGTTGTCCGTGGCTTTGTAAAGGTCCTCGCGTGTGCAGGTACTAGGGCACGCAGGGCAAGACAGGAGATGTGCCATTGACTGCGGGGAAACACCGCACACACAGTCACTCTCCGAGCTAAAGCCCCATTTGCACATATTTTCCTTGCTTCGACCGACTTGGGTCCGGAGTCTGTTAAGAGACTTCCACGTCGGCCAAATAAGGTTGTGTCCAGGAGGCAGTTGCTCCGAGAGCGAAGCTATGGTGACTGTAGGGTATTTCTCCCGCCAGAGACTTAGTCGGGAATAAGAGGCTTCACCATCTAAGGGTGCCCCTCTTCTTTAATGAAGCTCTGCCGACTTTTGAGTCTTCGAGACACCGGGGCGTAGTCGTACATTGGGTGCCTAGGATCCACCTCTTTTTTCAACCTCTCGCTTCGGCTCGCCACTTCTCTGCGGACGTCTGGGGGGGCTATACCAGCTAGAGGAAACAGCATTCCAACGGGGGTTGGTTTAAGACAACCAGTAATTATGCGGCATGTGTCATGTAATGCTGTATCCACCAGATGAGTAATGCTGTATCCACCAGTCAACACTGTCACATCACTACATCTGCTGTGACGTTATTTGTTTTGATTCCATTTCCACACCTGTACATTGTCGGTCCGGGCCGTATTTCAAGACCATCCATCCATCATGTCGTACAATGATCTGCTGTACAATACGCTGCCGTGCATTAACCTGCTGTGCATTGAGTATGTCGTGCATTGTGGTTCCCCTTCTGATCAACTTTTATTATGGGGCCACCTGCGAAATCTAATAAAAATTTTTTGGGTGTTCCATTACACTTTTTCCGAGTAGGTATGAATTTTTCTATGGAACATCCAAATTTTTTTTTGCGAATTCGCAGGTGGTCCCATAGTAAAAAAGTTGATCATAATCACGAGTAGAAACCCCCTGCAAAGTTTGCGCACTGTCTAAAAAATAACCCAGTATACACCAATATACGTAGTACAGTACTGCGCGTTATTGCGCATTATTGGGCTGTAAGTCTATAGCTACGTCTGTGGGTACCTTTAATATACTGGTATACAATGCAACCTCATTAAAAAACTCTTTACATGCAAAAAAAAATATCCGTCAGTTGTCAAGTATTATGTTTGACAATGATTTGTTTACTACATAGACTTATATATATAAACTAGCGTTTATAGACCAACTGACAGCTCGATCTCGCGTGACCAATTTTGGTTTTGGCGCACTTACATCAGCTAGTGATGTACATTATTCAATTTGGAGGGTTATCGATAATTTCAAATAAAAAATGGTATGAAGATTTCAACTTTATTTATTTGTTCAATTGAAATGTTGACATAATGCTTTCTTTGCTGCGGCGGGTCATTTCCTTTTTTGCAGTCAGCGTCTTTCTTACGTAGGTTTCTTTATAGAATTTGCTGAGAAGGTTGTTCGTAAGAATCCTGGTCAATAGGCGCTATCTTCACAAATAAGACGTGCGAAACCAGAAAAAGAATGACATCTGTCAGACAAGTGATCGCCGGTGGTCAAAAACATCTTTCTTCATCCTTCAATGTTGAGACGTAGATGGGCCTATGTCACGGTTTACGTACGATGATGCGAATCTCTCGTTAATACGACCCTGAAAATAATAGGTTTTTCGCATGAGTCACCGAGTCGATCTCTAATAACTGGATCTAAAGTGTATCTGTTGGATGTAGTTGAAAATAATGTTATATGTAGGTATTTGTCAAAAACTATGTCTGAATTGTTCAAGTAACTATTTAGCGAATCTTTAAAATTTGCATATTTTTTGTTGTCATACTATTCAAAGTATGTAAGGTACCTCTAGGTAACTAGGGTCAGGCGGGGTAATTATGAAACAAAAATATGAACTTTACAGATTTAAATAAAATAAAGCGCCTTTATACATCTGCAAAAGCATTCATATTATGAAATGTCGCACTAGCTATCTGGCATTACTATCAGTTTGTCACTATGCGCACTAATTAATATAGTTTGTCCACAAAATGTGTGTCTCATTTTTTTCCGCCTCTATGGGGAAAAAATGAGACACCTAAGTTTAAAAATAAGACAGCGAACAACTTCTATAGTTTAAACATTTTTAAAGCGGCTGGGTAAATTTAAGACAGAGCGGGAAAATATGATACAATGTGTATAAGTAAGTTTCAAATATCTTTTACTATGACATTTTTTTTTTTCAAAAAATCAAAACTTAAACGTTATGCTTAATATTTTATTAGTCTTTGGAATGCAATTTTTAAGAAATAGCATATTATAAAAAATAACAAACTATATACATATACGACTACGTTATTGAGGTCACAATTATTAATAGGAACTAGAAAATTGACAAGAAAGTTTTTATAAAATCAATTTTTTTCAAATGCGGTCAATTATAAGACATTAAAAATCTATTTTTTATTATACTTTTCAAGGTCTAAATCGAACATTAGGGCACCTCTTTTATTTTTTTGCATCGGTGATGGCAACTTCATGACGATTTCGTCATTGTGTACTGAAAAAATAATGTGATTATCAGGATAGAAGGAGAAGATCTTTTTGTTCGCTTCAAGTAAATAACTGACAAATTTTCTTCATCATCTGATCCTTCTATTCATGCTATAATAATAGTTTTGTTTCTTTTTAATTGTATTAACCACAATAATGAAATCACCGATTCCAAATTCGAGAGCAACTACCGGTTTCTTTACTTAATTCCGAGGTATTATGATAAATTCATTTCACTAGTCTGTCTTATTTTTACACTGTGAGGTGACTTATATTTTCCCGAAGGGGCGTCTCATATTTTCCCAAAAATTTGAAACGTCCGTTCCGTGCTCTAGCGCATACGAGACAGAAATGGCGGCGCGAACACGGGAGTATCATCCCAGCCGCGAGCGCCGGACGGTAGGTAGCGCGCGCATGACGCGTGGGCGAGATACAAGGTCAAAAGTTTGTTGACCCTAAACGAAAGTTTTCGCGCCAAAAATTGCAAGCAAAAATGAAATGTACTGAAATTTATACATAACAATCAGATAATGTAATATAAATTTTGTACCTTCTTGTACAAACACTAAGGCTTGTTTTTGTGTGCAGAGAAACAAATTATTGATTATTTTTAATGGAGATTTTCAAGTGTCTTATTTTTACCCAAAATATCAGGTGTCTCATTTTTACCCCACTTGACCCTATCGATAACTTTGTCGATAAATTGCAGTCAATCCCTGGCCTAATTGCGAAATTATTTTATCCCCAAATATTATGAAAATTACTAACTAATACACTTTTACATATCGAAAATACGAAAGAAAATATAAGGATTTGCGTATTTTATTATTTTACTTACAAAAAAAGGCACATTTAAACAAAAAATTCACGTGTAATCCCAGTGACGACTTTCTGAGAATTTACCTGTAAAATGTGCAGTTTTCCGGGTAAATTTGAAGATACGCATCAAATTCGCATCCTGAATACATAACCATGCACACTAATCAAATTATAAAAATAAATCAGGATTTCTGAAAAAAACACCAAAACAATATACAAGTAAAAACCAGCGGGTTGAATTGGGACGATCTGTCATACAAAACAGGTTACAGTGACATAAGGTTCGCTATTCTTTTCTATCTTACTGAGTTTCCATAAATCATTTTCTTCTCTTTTGCACACTATGTTCGTCTATCGTTTCTATGTCTATGGTTTACTATATGCTTTGCAACTTTAAATATGACTATGACTGCCTTGCCGGGGGCTTTGCAAATTATTTTACTGAATAATGTTAAATTTCTATTGTTGATTACAAATTTTACCGTTACCTACAGACCTAAGGATGAATACAATCGGTTTTCTATAAAATTCAATGCCTTTATAAAATGTTCTAGGCCATTAAAGGACGATGATTGTTTTTCCTAGAGGCCCATCCCACTCCTCTAACCAGGGTAAATATCGCGCAACAGATTTGAAATATATCTCAATTTAGAGATCAAAGTTAGTTGTTAATTTTTACTGTAGCGACATTTCTCAAATATGCGGGGTAACCGAGAAAAATCACATTTTATTATCACTTATGTTGGGGCTTAAAACAATAAATTCTAGGCTTTAATTATCTTAATTACGACGGGATGACACCCCCAGCGCAAGTTGGATCCATCCTTGTGAATCACTCACACACGAACTCACGCCTATATCCCTTGCTGGGCTGGCTAGGCAGAGCGCAAAACACTGCAAAAACGGCCATTTTTTTTTTTTTTTTTTTTTATTTATGATGGGCTTACTCTTGACCCCAATCTCACCCTACAGCAGAGATGGGATCTACGGTGGAGCGAGCTTGCCCAGAAGATGCCTATTCACTCTAGACTTAAAGAGATTCAGGTTATATGCACTCGGAAATACAGACGCAGGCAGGGAATTCCATTCTTTAGCCGTGCGCATAATGAAAGATGATTTGAAGCGCTTAGTGCGTAATGTGGGTATATCAACTAAGAACGGATGGTAGCCGGCCGTGCGTCTGGATGTCCGATAGAAGAAAGGAGACGGTGGTATGAGCTCATGCAGCTCACGCGCACACTCTCGAAGTACAATCTGTAGAAGACCGATAGGCAAGCAACCTTGCGGCGGTGAGCCAGGCTGTGAAGCTTGGTCGCCACCAGTTTTTATCGCCTATTAATCTCTTGGCTCTGCGTTCCACCGAATCCAGTGCAGCAAGTTGGTATTTAGCCGAGCCATCCCAAAAGTGACAGCAGTACTCCATGCAAGATCGGACTTGAGCTTTATAAAGAGTTAGAAGCTGTTCAGGCGTGAAGTACCGCTTGACTTTATTCAGGACGCCCAACTTTCTAGCTGCAATTTGAGCCTTGGACTCGATGGTGGTGCCGAAGTTGAGGTCAGAGGACAACTCCATGCCAAGGAGTTGAAGAGTGTTGGTCACTGGAACAGATGTACCCCGAAAAGTAGGAGAAAGGTGAAAGGACTCCTTTTGCGGAGAAAAGACACGCCTGCGTTTTGAAGCATTAAAGCTGACGAGATTGTCTTCGCCCCACTGGGAGACGTTACTTAACGTCAGGCTCGTACGCTCAATCATAGCCTTTCTCAATCTTTGGATTTCATCACCACTGGCTCCTGCGCCGGACAGATATTTCTCGGTGACAGTACTGTCATCTGCGTACCCAACAATTCCTGAAGATAGAAGGTCATTGATGTGCAGCAGGAAAAGCGTCGCGGAGAGTACAGACCCTGAGGAACTCCGGCGTCAATAGCCTTGAGGTCAGAGGAGCAGCCGTCTATGACCACTCGGATCGACCGTTCACTCAGAAAGTCAGCCACCCAGCTACAGAAGCCAGTGGGTATGCCGTACGCTGGAAGCTTGCTCAACAGACTCGCATGCCACACCTATCGAAGGCCTTTGAAATGTCCAGCGAAACTGCTATTGCTTCGCCGTGGTTTTCAATGGCCTCGCCCCAACAATGCGTTACGTACACTAGAAGATCTCCGTGGAACGCCCTCGGCGGAAGCCATATTGACAATCACTGAGAAGATCATTGTCTTCGAGGTACGAAAGCAGTTTGCAGTTCAGAACTCTTTCCATAACCTTACAGAGTACGGAAGTGATGGCGATCGGTCGATAGTTGCTAGGGTCGGCACGGCTACCCTTCTTGGGCACAGGTTGCACATTGGCAAGCTTCCAAGATTTTGGTACAATTTTGACACGAGAGAGGCGGTACAAGCGTGTCAGTACAGGAGACAACTCAGGCGCACAATACCTCAACAATCTTGCTGGTATGCCATCAGGACCACTGGCCTTGTTCACGTCCAGACTGCGAAGGGCTCTACGGACCTCTTTATTGTGCACTGTGATCTCAGACATCAAAGAATCGCAGTGAGGTAAGGTGGGTGGATATTTCGAGCCAGCGTCTATACGAGTTGCTCGCAAACAGATCGGCAAATAAATTTGCTTTCTCTGCCGCGGTGTGGGCAAGCGACCCATCAGGTTTCTGCATTGGAGGTAGTGAGGGACGGCAGAAGTTGGATTCGACTGATTTCGAAAGGGACCAGAACTGCTTACTACACGGTAGGTGTGATGCAAGCTTTGCCCCAATACGGCTAATATGGTCGAACCTAGCTTTTCGTAGCACCCGTTTGCAATACCTGGCGGCGGCATTATATGCTCTCTTCTTTGCTCGCACTCTTCTCGCTCGCACTTTTCGATCACGAGCTTTTACCCAAGCTTGGTAAGCGGACTGTTTACGAGCCTCAGCTCGAGCACAGTCCGCATTGAATAAGGTTGGGCTTTATAACCGAGCGGGATATCGGAGAAAGGAATGAAATATTCCATTCCCTGCCGGATTACAGCTGTGATCGCATCAGCGACGTATGAGGGTCTTCCGAAGAGAAACACATTTGCCGCCACGGGTATGAAGCAAAGAAAGCACGCATCTCGTCCCAGTCTGCTGACTCGTATCGCCATACTCTCCTCGTGCCCCTAGGGTGTAATCCGGAGGAGAGCAGATGGACACGGATTTCACCACACAGTGGTCGGATGATCCCAGCGGAGCCGAGACCGAAACCGAATGTCTGTGCGGATCAGTTGTCAGCAGAAGGTCCAGGCAATTGGGTGTGTGGTCTGTGATATCTGGTATACGCGTCGCTTGTTCCACCAGCTGGGTGAGATCTAGCGCCAATGCTAGTTACGCGCCTCTCGCCCAGCATGGTCAGTTTTCTGGTATGGGAACAGCCACTCTTTATGGTGAGCATTGAAGTCCCCAGAAAAACAAGCTCTGCTGTTGGATATCGCTGAATTGCTGTATCTGAGAGGTACTCCATGAGTCTAGTCGTCTCCTGATCTCCGCTGTGCGAACGATAAACACTGGCGTAGAGAGTTTTCTCTACTCCAGTGTCAACCAAAAGCCACAGCACGGGAAACCCTGAATTCTCAAAGCCACGGAGACGCTTACAGCAAACGTCATCGCGAACATACACACAGACCCCTGCACGCTTCTTAAACTTGTGCTCAAGAGTGTAACCAGGGTAGTTGAGGTATGCCACGTCCAACGGTGTTGCTATCTGCGTCTCCGTTAAGAAGAATAAGTGCGGCTTCTCGGTCTCCAGGTGGTGATGGACCGGGTCTAGGTTTGTGTGTAGACCTCGGATGTTCGTGAGGTGCACTTTGAGTGGGAGGAAGTGTTGCCGTTGGTCAAACTTTTCTTCTTTTTAGCTTTTCATGTTTTTAAAAGAGTTTTGTGGGGAAAGAAAAGATAGTCGAGGCGCTGCTTAGAAACCCTACTCGTACCTTTCGGTTCAACTGATCAGAGGGAACTCGCTTGGAGACTGCGGGGACGCCAGCCCCCGATAACACTCCACCGGGTCCTCCCATCCAGCCGCCAACTGGCACGGTGGAGTATACCGGGATTTTTCACAGTTGGCGGGGCAGCCTTTGCGCGTGGCTAGCGCGCAAGTCGGGCCCCCTACTGACTGCGGTCGGCCAACGGCTAAGACCGTGCCTCGGATCCCGCTACCCTCCAAAACGAGTTACCGGATACAGCATCACCTAAAGACAAAGACCGGTTCCGGCAGCGCAACTGACTACATTGCCCCCAATGGCACTGGCAGTCCCGCACCGACGGAACACAGCAAGGCTGTTTGGCGCCGGACTCCGGCGGGATGGTGGTCGCGAGCCAGGCGGCCCCTTTCATGGCCTACCACCGCTTTTGGGATCTTCAGCCGCCAACACGTATTGTGAGGACGTTGCCCGGGGTGGACCGCTAGGAGGTAGACCCCACCCACCCATTTACATCGCGTCTGACAAGTTCGAGAGTAATTCAGAAGACTGTGGATCACCATAGTGAAAAGTTGTCAGCCTGGCGCTTAAAATTGCATTACACATCAACTCTTAAATCCCTTAGTCGCTTTTTAAAGTTAGAAAGCTCTATTACACACAATGATGAATGGAAGGTCTTGAAATACGGGTGCGGACCGATAATGTACAGGCCTGTAAATGAAATCAAAACAAATGACGTCATAGCAGATCAAGTGATGTGACAATGTTGACTTTAATCGACTTAACGTTTCATTTTTCGAACATGACATACAAGGAAACCCATGGAAGGTAGGTTGGTGACGCAAAGACCCCTTCAAAGGGGGCGCCCCCCGCAGAAAAAAAACAATTTTAACACAAATTTGACCCAGTGGGTTAGGTTAGGTTAAAGTTATGACCCTCAAGGGCGTACGAAGTGAGCGAACAAGCTCTCGCTCTGTAAATAAAAACAATATCGATTAAGTTAGAAAGGCATGTTAAATATTATCGATCAAGTTACATCACTACTCTACCATACACGTGATGACTCCGATCATCATGTCGTGCAATGCACCCCCATCGTGCCGCTTAAAATCAAACTAAAAACTCGTTTATCTCGGAAAATATGCATGCTTGATTATCAGTGTCTTAGAAAAAGTGTAATATCTTGACGAGACCTACATTTTATGTGACAGCTGTCAAACTGGAAACTTATTTTTTTAGAAATTATGCAAGCTTGTCTATTACTTTGTTTGGGAAAGTTAGTGAGATCTTCATTTAAAGTGACAGCTGTCAAGCTAAAAAGGTATTTATCTCGGCAATTAATAATTATGCGTGCTAAGTTATCAGTTTGTTTGGGAAGTTGTAGGCCTTGATGAAATCTATACATATTTGAAATGACACCTGTCAAATTAAAAACTATTCATCTCTGCAATTATAAGTGCTAGACTGTCAGCATGCCTTATTTCCTAAAAATTTAGTTTTTAATTTGACAACTGTCACAAGTAAAGGTCTCATTAAAACCTACAACTTTCCTAAGCAATTTAAAGTCTATCGTGCATAATTGCCGAGATAAACGAGTTTTTGTTTGACAGCTGTCATCTGAAATGTAGATCTCGTTAAGGCCTACAACTTTCCCAAACAAACTAAAAACTTAGCACGCGTAATTGTCGAGATAAATGACTTTTTAGTTTGACAGCTGTCACTTTAAATGAAGATCTCGTCAAGGTCTACAACATTCCTACAAAAAGTGATAGTCTAGCATGCATAATTTCCGAGAAAATGTAAGTTTTTGTTTGACAGCTGCCATCTAAAATGTGGGTCTCCTCAAGATATTTACCATTTCAAAGACACTGATGGTTTGGTTTGCATAGTTCCAAGATAAACAAGTTTACAGTTTGACAGCTGTCATTATAAATGTAGGTCTCGTCATAGTATACAACTTTTTCTTAGACGATAATGATCTGGCTTGCATAGTTTCCGAGATGAACGAGTTTTTATTTTGACAGCTGTTACCCATGGCAGCAAATGACATAACGGATTGATCGGCGCTCCGACATATAAATAGTTATATTGTAAATAAAATCAATATCGATTAAGTTAGAAATGCAAGTAATATTATCCATCAAGTCACATCACTACTCTACCATACACGTGATATACCCGATCATCATGTCATGAAATACATCCGCGTGCACTTTCGGTACAGAGTGATGGATGGCGATATTGTTTTGATTCTATTCACCATGTCGGTGTCGTGCACCAAGATAGTCGTATCAGTGGAATACTACATTCTGTTCACAAAATGCAAGACAAAAATGATTTATCTGGGTAGTGGATGGAAGCGGCATCCTTTATCGAGTAGCTGAGCCAAGATTTTCGTACAAGTGGGATAATACATCGTACAGCTTACAAAAAATACATACAAGCTAAAGATGTTCGATTGACCAAAATATTTGAATAATGAATTCGTTCAATCTAATGTTCAGATTTGATGCTTTTAAAATACTTTATTGAACCCATTTTTAAGTCCAAGTCATGATTAAAACAATCACTATTACAGATTCACTTATTTATTTTACACACTTGCACAAGGATTTTTATTTCAATTTTGCTCATTTAATTTGTTTACTAATTTGGTAACGCACGCACCTTAGAGAATTACTCACTAGGTAGAAAACTCACTCAGGCGCGGGTGAAACCGCGGGACAGAAAGCTAGTCTAACAATAATGCGCATTAATGGGCAGTAGGTCTATAGCTACGCCTGTGGGCACCTTAAGACGTATAATAGAAAAGGTGTAAGGTGAAAGTAATAATTTAGTTAATTATAGCCGCACACCCACAACGCACTCACCGCATTTTGGATTCTTTGTATGAAAATCTATGGAACCTCGGAAATATTGCTGAGCTGCACGCGTCGTACACGCCGAATCGAACGGATTCCTTATATAACTTTTAAAGCACTCGCAATTACTTTCACACATGATAATTACTTTAACGGGTCTTATCGCGATAGTTTTTTAGGTAAATAAGCGATTTACCTGGACACTCGACGTTTCAACTGGGTTGCACCAGTCGTGGTCGCGAGCAGACTGAAGTAGCAGCGAGTTGTCATCAGGGCGGTGGGCAACTAGATTTTCTGCTACCCACCAAATATGTTGCACCAGTCGTGGTCGCCAGCAGACTGAAGTAGCAGCGAGTTGTCATCAGGGCGGTGGGTAGCAGTAAATCTTGTTGCCCACCGCTGATGACAACTCGCTGCTGCTCGCGACCACGACTGGTGCAACCCAGTTGAAACGTCGAGTGTCCAGGTAAATCGCTTATTTACCTAAAAAACTATCGCGATAAGACCCGTTAAAGTAATTATCGTGGATTCCCAATAGTCCAAGAAAGATAGTAATATCAGCGAAAAAAAAAACCGGTGACGAAATGTTGTGGTTTTGTGTAGTAGGAAGTCCTCTTCACAACGTCCAATAAAGTCCTCTTTATAATATGCGATACTGGGAGTAGAAAACCATCCGCATTAATCGGCGCGTTCGGCGAGTGCGGTTCGTGTGTGCGCGTATATTTGCTTTCACCCAAGAAGAACTTCGTGTCCAACACGTATCACTCGTCTAAAATCACCAAAGAGTATACAGGGTGTTAGGGACGGTGTACCGAAAACTTTGAAGGCATGATCAGACCATCAAACTGAACAACTTTTACTATGGAGCCAATGGTGGGAAACGAAAAAAAATTTCCGACCTCCCATACAAAATTCACGATCAGCTGACTGACTTTGTATGTAAGGTCGGAAATTTTTTTTCGTTTCCCACCATATTGGCTCCATAGTAAAAATTGTTTAGTTTTCGTTACACCGTCCCTAACACCCTGTATAATAAAAAAAAACACTGAAGTTGAAGGTTCTCAAGTTTTCAAACAGTCTCTAACTATGGTCTCTAACACAAAACAAGGGACCCCGCACGATTTGTTCGACAAGGGCCGCCCCACAGTGGTGCACAATCCGAAAAATAGGGACTTACGCCCTCAGCTATCACGATGTCGGAATATCGAGCTGATTTTTTTATATAAGTCGCATAATTACATTACAAACAACTTTTACTCTTTCAAAAATTATCGTAAGTCGTTTAATTTTCGAAAAAAAAATAGTTAAGAAAAATTTGTATGGGAAAAACCAGTTATAATTTTATTTTTCAAAATGTCCGTATTTGTCGGGTCTATGATGCCTTACATATGTCACATCTAGTAATTATGTACCCGAATAAAAATAAATCAGCTGCTACTTTTTGCAATTTTGCGAAAAAAACGTGTTTGAAAAAAAAGTTAGTTTTAATTTTTTTTTTCAAAATGTTGGTATTTGTCGGGTCTATGATGCCTTACATATATTAGATCTAGTTATTATGTACCCGAATAAAAATAAATCAGCTGCTACTTTTCGCAATTTTGCGAGAAAAACGTTGTTGAAACAAACATAATTCAAAATGTTATTATTATTTTTTTCGAGTTGTCGGTATTTGTCGCGTCTGTAGTGCCATTTGTATATTAGATCAAGTCATTATGTACCCGAATAAAAATAAATCAGCTGCTACTTTTAGCAATTTTGCGGAAAAAGAGTAGTTTTAATATTTATTTTTTTAACGTCGTTTTTTTCGCAAAATTTCAAAAAGTAGCAGCTGATTTATTTTTATTCCGATACATAATGACTTGATCTCATATATAAACGGCACTACAGACGCGACAAATACCGACAACTCGAAATAAATAATAATAACATTTTGAATTATGTTTGTTTCAACAACGTTTTATCTCGCAAAATTGCGAAAAGTAGCAGCTGTTTTTTTTTATTGGGGTACATATTAACTAGATCTAACATATGAAAGGCATTATAGACCCGACAAATACCAAAATTTTGAAAAAAAAAATTTATGACTGGCTTTTTTTTCAAACACGTTTTTTTCGCAAAATTGCAAAATGTAGCAGCTGATTTATTTTTATTCAGGTACATAATAACTTGATCTAATATATATATGCCATCATAGACCCGACAAATACGGACATTTTGAAAAATAAAATTATAAATGGTTTTTCCCATACAAATTTTTCTTAACTATTTTTTTTCTCGAAAATTAAACGACTTACGATAATTTTTGAAAGAGTAAAAGTTGTTTGTAATGTAATTATACGACTTATATAAAAAAATCAGCTCGATATTCCGAGATCGTGATAGCTGAGGGCGTAAGTCCCTATTTTTCGGATTGTGCACCACTGTGCGCCCGGTCAAATTGGCTGAAATTTTAAGGAAAGGTAGTATGTAATGCTCTCATCAAAATGTAAAAATATCAGCGAGCGGAAATGACCAGTTTTTTAATATAGCTATTTTAATTTTAAAATCATACTTTGATGTAAAAACGTAACTCATTAAGGCAAATGTCATATTGTTATTTATTTTTTATGTCCATCTGTATAAAACCAACCCACGAGATAATTATTTCAATTGGAAAAGTGCCTTTTTTGGGTATATTACGCATAATATATCAGCAAGGCAAGCTGGATTGCCTAGCCTAAGCTATACGTGATACAGCAATGTCTCCAAAGCAAAAGTTGTTTAGCATTAAAGGCCGCTTCTGCTGGCACATGGACACCAGGAGTCTGGATTTGGAGTAGACTACCAGGACCCCATCTTAACCAAAAAATATACAGAAATGCCTTCGTAGCAAAAGCTGTCAGCATGATGGGCTGCTTCTGCTAACAGATTGACGTCGAGGTTCTGGAATACCTGATGTAGGCTACCAGGACCTTATCTTAACTATAAGAGATACGGAAATGCTTTCATAGCAAAAGTCATTTAACATGTTCAGCCGTTTTTAATGGCACTTTGATATCAAGAGTCTGGAGATCTTGGTGTAGAACGTGCAATGATCCTATTCCTACGGGAAAACGGCTATGTAACAGTTCTAGTTATTAATATGTTGCAGCCAACTAGTTAAAAACGCTGTTCAAATGCACAGATTGCTCTTTAATCAAGCAGCGGCGCCATTCAACTGTTGATGGTTAACACTTGTGGTTGAACACAACGTTCTATAGTTCATTCCATTCCATGACATGCCCAACTAAAGAATTAGATTTATGGTTGAATGGCGTTGTTTGAATAAGGAGCTAGCTGTGATTTAAATGCCTTATTCACCCAGTTGAATTAGCCAAAGTGGTAACATAACTTTTGGTATGGAAGCATTTCCGTATCTCTTATAGTTAAGATGAGGTCTTGGTGGTCTACATCAGGTACTCCAGAACCTTGACGTTAGTCTGTTGGCAGAAGCGGCCCATCATGCTGACAGGTTTTGCTACGAAGGCATTTCTGTATATTTATGCTTAAGATGGGGTCCTGTAGTCTACCCAACTCCAGACTACTGGTTTCCATGTGCCAGCAGCGGCCTATAATGCTAAACAACTTTGCTGGAGACATTGCTGTATCACGTATAGCAAACTAGGCAATCCAGCTTGCCTGCTGATATATTATGCGTAATACCGAAACAGACACTTTTCAATTGAAATAATTACCTCGTGGGTTGGTTTATATAGATGGACGTAAAAATAAGTAAGAACATGACGTTTGCCTTAATGAGTTACGTTTTACATCAAAGCATGTTTAGTGACTTCAACATTAAAATAGCTATATCTCAAAAGCTGGTCATTTCCGCTCGCTGAAATTTTTTGATAGAGCATTACGTACCTACTACCTTTCCTTAAAATTTCAGCCAATTTCGGACGGCCTTGTCGAACAAATCGTGCGGGTCCTTTGTAAACATGTGACTGATAATTATATAAAATAACAAATTTCAATGGATATTCTGCTAGTGTTTCAGTTCCTAAGCTGGTTTCTACATACTGACGTACATATCTGAAGATGATGATGATTATATTTCTGCCTGATGATGAAAGATAATATGTATTTGGCAAACGTGGATGGGAATGCAGGAAGGAGAATATCTCGACGAATGTCCAACCTCGATCAAATCGGGGACGTGCTAAAGAGTAAGTAGTAAGTACTCTAAATCGACTTGCATGTATGAAAAGATTGATGAATATGGAGGAAACGAAAGAGGTGTGTCAAGATCGTAGCAAGTAGAAGGATGTAGTTTCTGCCTACCCCTCTGGGAAAACAGCGTGATTTTATGCATGCCTGTTTATGTTAAGTCCTTAAAAAGTTAATTTTACAACAACGTTTAGGTATTGCGAAATCACATATGATGTTGTATTGATACAGCGAACCAATACTGGCTTCAATTCATCCCTTATTCACCTTTTACGACGCTATTCTAATCCGGCAGAAAATAATAATCGAAATTCCCTTATATTTGTGTTATATTCCGACACTCCTATAAAAGTAACAAGGCGTCATTCATGAATGATATAACTGTATTTTGTATTGCTCAATATATTAAAATCGTTTGTGTTTCAGCGGAAGATTAAAATTATTTTTATTGATAAAAGAAGAACTGTTGCAAACACCATACAAAATACAAAGAAGAATTTGCTAGAAAACCTTCAGATAAAAATAAATCCTCAAGAGTGATATCAGAAGATTTTTAAACATGAAGTAGTTACGAAAATGTTAGATAACAAGTGCTTAATACTAATCAAATTCTGTAATTATGCTTATTAATATACATACATACACACATCACGCCTTTATCCCTAGCGGGGTAGGCAGAGCGTCAACGGCCGTAAAAGTACGGTCGTCATCGCCACGTCTGACACATATTTGAGGGCGGTTTTAGCTATTGTCGTGTATCGCTATAGTGACAGGTTGTCAGCCTGTCGCCTAAAATTGCAATACACATGATACCCTCGAGTCCTTTAGTCGCTTCTTACGACACCCACAGGAAAGAAATGGGGTGATGCTATTCTAAGCCGGCATCACACGGCCACTATTAATACAACCTGTTACATAACTAACCAAAAAAAAGAATATTTTTCATTATCATCAGTCGATAAAATAATCACATCACTAGTCTAGGTCAGGTGCTACACTACCTGGCGAACAAAGTCCGCTTCGGCATACATTGCTGGTTGACTTAGTTTCTTTTATTGATGACATTCATGTAACAGCCAGCAATGTAAACCGAACTGCGCTTCGCCGCGTCGGTAACTTCATTTGAACTTTGAGCTGTCAAAATTAGTGCTGCGATTCCACGATTAAAAATAAGTGTAATTAAATAAAAAAATATTTTTTTCGTAGTTTTCAAAAACGATACTACGGCTTTAATTTTTATGTTAATTAACTCTTTGCAACGGACCTTTCCACACCCTTTGAGCTTTATTGGTTGTTTTGTAACACGTTGTATAAGCTTTCTGAAATAAACTTATTGAATTGAATTGTTTTGAAATTATTTTGCTTATGTAAAAATATGAAGTAAATAGTGTTAATGACTACAAATTGTGTTTATTTATAACATCAATTGGATTTTGTTACATATTTCTGTAAAAATAAGCAATAGGATCTTACATATAAGGTCCTATTAAATTCACTGCAAATATTTTAAAGTAGAATTTTTATTCAGATAGACTAAACTGACAGCTAAGATTGGCCTCTTGTTTTTAAAATGTTGCAAGCATCAGGCTAGTGTTGTGGTTTGACTCATTCATTTTATTCATTGAACTGTTGCCACATGATTCCTCGATGTATTTGTTTTAGTAAATAAATATGCTCAATAAATACTTGCGTATTTATTACGTACACACCTTACGTTACGTAAAAGAGTATACGTTACGCGTATACTTTACGTTTATACGCAAAGTTTTCGTTTACTTAATAGAAAGCAAAAATTAATAATATTGAAATTTAAAATGTAATGTTGAATAAATTCACATTAATGATATCAGACTGTTACTAGTTATGCTCTCATTAGCTTTCAATTAAACATTTCGTCAGACAGAAAATAAATGTGAAGTTAGTTTGTTACACACATAGTAGTATGTTTTTCTTATAGGCTAATTTAATATTTAAAACTGAAATAAACTACTTTTATTTTCATAAAGATTCAATCACAATCTTTGATTCACATAACTTGATCATTTGGGTACAACACTATTTTTTTATTATTTTAAAATACAAAAACGTGGCAACCCACCAAACGTCAATTTAGTCTATCTGTTTAGAAATCGTACTATAGGGGCAGATCAAATAAAATATAAGCATGTACTACGCAAATTTTTAAAGAAATCTACACGCTAATTTTCGAGAAAATTGCATTTAACTAAAAAAAAAAAACAAAACGAAAAAAGTGCACCCTGTTTGTCATAGAAACACACACTACGATGAATTTAAATTACGCGCCAAAAATGCTGTGCTGTGATTGGTTGGTTGTCAGTGTGCGTGCCGTGTAAGTGAATCCTGTCTACTTGGCGGAACGTCAGTCGGGTCAGTCAAGGGTGTTCACATAATTAATTAAAAGTTTGTTTGAAAATGTAAAAAAATCTAGCGTGTAGATATTTTTAAAATGCCTTAAATGTTTTTCTTATACATATTTATTACGCATGCCCTTAAAATATTAGCAGTGAATTTGATAGGACCTTATATATGCTTTAGCCATTCTGCAGTGAGGGTATGATGTGATGATTGTATCTCCTAAAAAATGTTAAATAGTTACATTTTGTTAAGTCATAATTATGATGAATTTACACCCAACACCCAAGTACATCTGTATCATTTTCTTTCTGTTATCCTCTGGTTCTCTAACTTTAGTAATACCTTTAACTGATAGAGAATAATTATCACGTGGAAATAGGCTCGTCTTGTTGATATTTGCTATCATATCAAGTAAAAAATGAAATATAGGGTCGCTAATTAGGTGATATTAGTTTCAATAGTTTGATTAGCAACGCCATCTATCGACATTCTGAAGAAGTAAAAAGTTTAGTGTACTTAATAATACATAACAATGTTATCTCATACAATCTGATGTCCGGGATATCCTCGGTATAGTGTCGGGTAAGCGTAGTCAACCAAGCCCTAACCCACCAAATACTAAAAATATAATAACTGTCTATGAACCTGAGGAAGGTGACATTCCAATGAAGACAATGAACAATGGAACGGATCATCTTTTTATTACACCCTGGACCACCAAGCATGAAAAGAAACATTTACAGAAAAGTGTGCTGATATCGTCTCATGAAAGACCCATTAGCTTTTAAAAGACAAAACATTCAGAACAAAGGAACATTGGGTGCAGCAGCGGTATAAATAACAGCAAACACGTAGAAAATTCGATTACTTCACTCCAACCATCGTCTTGGTAACTCGTCTTAGTTTTAGTCTAAAAATCTTTGTTTGAATTAAAATAAAGTTTTTTTTAAATTACTTGTCGTTTCGCGTATTTTTACTGGCGCCCAACGTGGGGCCCGGTGGAAAGTGAAAAGTTTTTGAGTTCCGGAAGTTCGAGTTATCCCAACTTCGCTCAAGCATTTCGCTCGGACTCTCAAGTCTCAATTCTACACGGGTAACCGCATAAATAAATGTGTGTAGTGCGCGGAATAATAGACTCAGTGAACAGTGGTAACGTGGGATGCAGCTCACCGCAGTAATCGGCTGGCTACTGTAAGTGCGCTTTCCTTTAATATCCAAAATTCCACTCCTAAGACCCGCTAGGTTCATATTTAAAAGTAAGACGGACGGTGAGGAAGTAATTCACCCTCCTCCTTGTAAAATGGATGAGGCATTGACCAACGCGGCGCAGCCGCCTTGTAACAACGGGGTACCACCACAACAGGTTCTGAATCCTCCTCCTGTGATGCCAGTCACTGTCCCTGTGGTCGACCCGAAAACGCTTATTGGTTTTGTGCCTGCCTATGATGGTGACCCATATACCATCTACAACTATTTGAATAACGCGCGGCAGTGGTTAAATATTGTAGGAGGCAATACTCCTCACAACGTGATGCTTCTGTTGACGAAACTGCAGGGTAGGGCCGCAGCAGTAATTTCGATGGTAGATCACCAGTTCAATTTTGACAATGTACAGGCGATTTTAAAATCTGAATGCGGAGACAATCGTGACTTTAACACGCTTCTAATTGAACTAGCAAATGTAAAGAAAAAACGACTTTTAAGAATTCATATTTGAATTAAAACAAAAAATATTCTTTATTAAAAGTAAGTTACATGATAAGTACGGGTTAAATAACAAACCTTTGGTAGACGAAGTCATGGAACCCTACATAAATACGGCTCAGAACACATTAGGACACAGCTTACCGTATCATGACCAAGTGTACGTCAGTAACTGTAATTTTAATGAAACCGTCGCAAAAATACTACAGCTTGAAGCTGAAGGGCGATTCGATAACATCAAACAAAAGTTTTCGAATATCTTACCAGCACCTCGTATTATTAATCAGTTTCCTATACAACAGAACGTACAACCACACAAACCTCATTATCAACCCCAAGAACAACGACACACTTACCCGATGACACTAAGGTCAATGCAGCAACGTTTTAATGCGCAACAGTTTCCGCGACCAAACGTACCTTATCATAATAGGAACCCTTGGACGCCGAATCCGAATAACGTATTCACAAGGCCGGTGCATCCGTACTTCCAACAGAATAGAGGCCAACAACCGCAAAACGGTAATCGCAATCCACCTCAGAATGCTCCCAATAATAATAACCCACCTAAGTTAGATACTGGAGATGTTTCTATGCGCACTGCACCGAGATTGAGACCCGGACAAGTAAACATAGGAAGAGGTTTTGTAGCAGAGGAAGTGTTTTATCACCCTGAAACTGACGAAGAGCAGTATGATCATGAAACCCTGAAAATTACCAAGACTACGACTACGAGGCGTACGAAGAAGAAAATTATCAAACAGAAAATTTTCAAGAGGCCAAACCTCCCGAGAAAGAAACGTAATAGAGTTTAACCATGTTAAATCCTTCCTTCCTTACTTTGAGACGGACAATCCTAAATTAAAAGTTCTAATAGATACAGGTAGCCAAAGATCATTCATCACAGAAAATGTGACCAGGAAATATTTCGCACCGTATTGGCAACCGGAACGTTTCACAGTCAAAACATCGCATGGAGTTACGAGACACAATGGAGTCATTATAACGCCATACTGGTGTCGATACTTCGGTGAAGACAATGGCCCAATGAAATTCCACGTATACAACTTCAGTGATAAGTACGACATATTGATGGGTACCGATATGATAGAACAGATTAGTGCGAAAATAGACTTAAAGGAAAGAAAATTAACGATGCCAGAAAAAGAAATTCTTATCTTCCACATGACCGAGAATGATAACGAAAACATTCAAGAGCTTTGTAAAACTTATGCTGACTTATTTACAGAGGACGTTACACATAGTGCTACGACTAGCATCCAACATCGTATTAACTTAATCAGCGAGGATCCTATTTATCAGAGGCCGTTTCGACTACCTCAAGTTCAACAAGAGGAAGTTAGAAGACAAATAGACAAACTGCTAAGTGAAAACATTATCAGACCCTCCGAATCACCGTGGGCATCACCGGTTCACTTAGTACCAAAAAAAATGGACCAATCTGGAAAACAAAAATGGAGAATGGTAATCGACTACAGAAAACTTAACGAAAAAACTAAATCAGACAAATTCCCACTACCTAACATTGAGGAACTATTTTCAAAGCTTCAAGGTAATAAATACTTTACTACATTGGATCTAACATCTGGCTATCATCAAATTAAGATGGACAAAGATTCTATTGAAAAAACCGCTTTCAGCACTCCCGATGGACATTTTGAGTTCCTGGGAATGCCATTTGGATTGAAGAACGCGCCCGCAACCTTTCAAAGAATGATGAATAATGTGCTCAAACAAGAAATCGCAAGAAACATATGTCTTGTTTATCTTGACGATATCATTGTCTACTCTAAAACAAAGCAAGAACACATTAACAGACTACAACAAGTCTTTGAAGCGTTACGAAAAGCCAACTTAAAGGTCAACTCGAATAAATGTGTCTTTATGAAAGAAGAGATAGAATTCCTTGGACACGTGCTGAACAAAGACGGACTGAAACCTAATCAAAAAAAGATAGAGGCCATTCAGAAGTTCCCAATACCGAAAACTCTTCGAGAAGTTAGAGCATTCCTAGGACTTATCGGATACTACAGAAAATTTGTTCCCAATCTCAGCAAAATAGTTAAACCTCTAACCGATGCTACAAAGAAAGATGCTGTCATAGACATCAACAATCCAAAATATATCGAAGCCGTTAATACATGTAAACGCTTATTAACGAACGCACCAATCTTAACCTTCCCTAATTTCAATAAAATATTTGTCTTGACAACAGATGCGTCTGACATCGCATTAGGTGCCGTCTTAAGTCAAGATAATCATCCTATCGCTCATGCATCGCGAGTCCTAAGCAACACTGAACAGAAATATAACACTACTGAGAAAGAATTACTTGGAATACTATGGGCTGTAACACAATTCAGACCCTATATATACGGTAGAAAATTCATTTTAAGAACAGACCACAAGGCATTAACTTGGTTAACAAAGTTAAAGGAACCCAATCAGCGACTTTGTCGATGGAAGCTCAAACTTCAGGATTATGACTACAAGATAGAACACGTAAAGGAAAAGAAAACTACGTAGCAGACGCTTTAAGTCGAATCGAAATTCATAACACTGAAAGTGACTCAATGGATGTTAACCTGGAGGAAGATTTAGCCCTTACCGAATCAGAAGATGAAGATATAATGGGACCGCTTCCAGAAGAGCTTTACCTCCAGCGGAACATGACCATGTTAGTCTTCAAGGCACAGTACACTCCAATCAGGAAGATAGTGATGAAGGCATTCCTATTATCAACGAATATCCACCTAGGCGCTTAAGACGTGTTATATTTGAAATGGCACCTTACAAAAACGTGAAACGAGAAAATGGAATCCTGTATTTCTACATCCCACCAGGAGAAGAGAAGACACCATAAAAGCGTTTATGCTCGAATATCTTAATCATGAAAATTATGCTTTCATAATACCTAATGACGAACTTTATTATAAAGTATCAGAGGTCTACAGAAAGTATTTTGATCACTCAAAACTCAAACCGAAAGATACACTAAAAACCTCATAGAAATTCATGAAAAGGAAGACCAGCTACGCTTAATCAAAGAATATCACCTTAAAGATAATAGACATCCTGGAATTGAAAGTATGTATAAACAACTTAGAAAAATACTACTGGGAAAAATGAAAACAAATAAAAAGTATGTTAACAATTGTGAACCGTGTCAATTAGAAAAATATAATAGGCACCCTAATGTAACAATAGCAACTGAAACGGAAACTCCATGAGCCTATGCAAATATGGCACATAGATTTCATGTCACTGGAGAGGCAATGGTACCTCACTATAATTGATAAATTTTCTAAATACGCTTTAGTAAAGCCTACAGAGAAAAGTAAGGTCTACGACACTTTATCTGAAATCTTTGCAATGATAGGATCTCCCAGAAAAATTGTGCACGATGGCGAACAATCATTTTGTAGCGAAGTAGTTTCAGAATTATTTCAAACGTATGAGATTGTTAATCACACTACATCGCCTCAGCATCATAAATCAAACTCAGACGTTGAAAGACTTCACAGTACTCTTCAATAATTATTTAGACTGCAGCGAGATTCAGATTTAGACCAAAATCAGAAAATACACTTCATAACACATGCTTACAATAACACAACACACAGCTCAATTAACAAAACACCCTTCGAAGTACATTTTGGTAGAAAACCCCGACTCCGTAACTTTGACGATTTAAGAGTAGCTATTCAAAATTATACACTGCAACAAAAACAATTTGTGACACAGTTAAATAATGATATACACAATTTGTTACGTAATCAGAAGCAACAACGTAATGAGAGATACAATAGAGCCATTCACCCGCGTGAACCATTTAAGGTTGGTGATAAAGTATACTTAAAGAACAGCAAGGCTGAAAGACACAAGACCAACTCTAGGTTTTTGGGACCATATAGGGTCGAGGCATGCGAACCAAATAACAAATATAAACTTAATAATGGACGGACTTATCACATGGAGGAACTTTTTGTTACAGACTCCTCAGTGTCCTCACAAGTTCAGACAGCTAAATCCTAACGAACATGTGATTTTAGTTGAAATGAAATGCTCTAGGATTATGGAAGGAAAGTGGAGTATCATACATCAATTAGATATCAAACCTATTTTTGAACATAAAGATAAATTAAAGGATACTGTTGACCGCGTTGTGTCTGTGTCTAATCCATATATAGGAGAGGCAAAACATATTTATCATAGAATAGGTGTAATATTAGATCATATAAGCGAAATATGTAATCACTTGAATACTCAAGGGACGTTCTCTGATTTCGTGCAAATCGCATATTTGGGTCATTTAAAAAATAACTATGCTGTTTTCAAGATATCTGCTGAGCCCAAACGAGCTCTATTATCGTAAGCTACATGGGCCTGTGTATAATGAGCATTAATACCTAACAGAATAATTTATAAAAAATAATAAGTGGTCAAAATGTCATTCCGTCCTGGGTGAAAAACTCAAATGTTGAAGATTAAGGTCAATATACTTAAGAATCGAGGTTGTGGCAGGCTACTTATATTTTATAAAATCAAACACATCATCACGAAACTTTGACTAAATTTTCGTACATACGAAACAGTATATCATCCTAAAAAAATATTTTCGTTTCGTCCCGGAAATTGGTCATTACCGTCAACATAAATTGCAATAGCAAAACATCAAGCATGTGTGAACGCCAGTTGTCATCCTTCCTTCAATGTGAAAACGCGGCACTTGGTCTGTCTATAGATGCGACGACAAGCCAAGGCACATTCAGTTTGACCAACTTTCATGAAGAAATGTGTGCGATATTTGGTTTGGTATCGGCGATCGCACTTTACCGTCTTTGAGATTTTAAGGAAAGTTACTTGTTTATGTTTTAACCGCCACCTTTGAAGCATGGCACATATGGACCTTTAATCGTACTGCGCATTTCATTCCCATAGAATGTATGTGTACACAATTAGAGACAAGAATGTGTCAAATGTCATTACCATCTTAGTCATTACCATCGATTACCGTCCGCTTTTACCAGATGGTAATGACCACGGAAAGACAGTAATGAGTAAAAACAACATCACACATCTCGTCAGCCCATAGCAGTTCACTGCTGGACATTGGGCTCTGCAAAGGTACGCCACAAAGTAGGATCTCCCGTTTCCACTATCCAGTTGCAACCAGCCGCTCTCTTTAAGTAATCGGAGAGCACCTAACGCTAAGCTTGCCGAGGCGTGGCCTTCACTCGAAAACCTGCTTACTTCACCTCACCGTCTAATGGTTCTACGATAGATGTGACCAGCCCACTGCCTCTTCAGCTTGCTGTAATTCGAGACTGTGTCCGTCACTTTGTTTTTTTGGCAGATAATGACGTTTCAGACCTAATCAATTAGCGGGATCCCCAGCATAGACCATTCCAAAGCTCTTTGAGGGACATGCAGCCAGTATTGAGCTTGGGATGAACTTGAACAAGACCAAAATCATGTTCAATCAGAGCGTCATCCCCTAAGCCAAACTCCATCAAAAGTGAAGACCTTTAAGTTGTCTATAGAAGTAGGTATGTGTACCATGGGCAAACATTGCATCTGAAATCACCAAAAAAGTGCAGCTGGGTAGTTTGCATTTAGAAAATTGCGTCATATTCTGGAGTCATCTTTGCCACAATGCCTCAAGATCAAGACCAAGGCATTCGAACGATGCGTCTTACCAGTCATGACTCACGAGGCCGAGACGTGGAAACTGAAAGTAAAACTGGCCCACCGGCTACACGCCACTTTGAGAGCTATGGTCTCGCTGAATGATAAGGTTTGGAACGAGATTATTCACATAGTCGGGAAGTGTTACAAGCTGAAGAGGCATGGTAATGGTAATAGAAATACGGGCTGTTTTCCATAACTCGACGTCTACATGCGCCTATTTTACGTTTGGCGTGGGGGCTTACTACTCTAACCATCCTAGTTCCCCGAGGAATCTCAGCAACCCTACCAACTCACTGAGGGCCGGCGGGATTGACCTTGGATTACCGAGGTACTTGCCCGGTATGTAGCCACCTCTTTGCAGTGTAGCACCACATGGACAGATGTTTCTTCTTTTTCCATGCATGCTCTGCACAGAGGACTGTCAGTAACACCTATGAACTGAAAAGTGCTTGTTAAAGTGACCGTGATGGGTTATGATGCTGGTTATCATGCGATGTTCGGGTTGGGTTGCTTCTGTCGGAGTAACTTCTTGAATAGGCGACTGGACACTGTGTTGTGTTCGTTTTTCGTACGTTATCTCAGTAAGGAACGGAATTTACTTGCTGGAATGGGTATTATCGGTTCCGGCCCGAAGGCAGCAGTATTCTATCCCCTTCTGGCTAGTTCATCCGCTTTATCGTTGCTTCTAGACCCGCTATGTCACTTGATCCATTGCAGGGTTAAGTGGTTGTATTTACATACCTCCAGTAGACGTTGGTGGGATATTTCGCAGATAAACCCTGATATAATTGTGTGACTGTTCAGCGCTTGCAGTACTGACATGCTGCCTGAGAGTATACCAACGGACGGAGAGGTCCTTTGCTCCCCTGGCAGCAATGGCTTTTGTAGCTAGTAAGATGGCCAAACACTGCTTGAAAAACTGAGTTTTGGTATCCCAGTGGAGTTGATAGTCTGATGTTTAAGTCTTCCAAAACCCTGTTCCAAATTTCGTCTTAGACCTGTCCGTGAAGATCCTGAGTTATTTGGGGCTGAAGAGGCAGTGGGCTGGTCACATCTATCGTAGAACCATGGGACGGTAGAGTACGCAGGTTTTTGAGTGGAAAAGTAGCGTTGAGCGCCCTTCTGGCCAAAGGGACCGATTAAAGGCAGCAGCTGGTAGCGACTGGATGGCGAGAATAGGAGATCTTGCCTTGTGGCTTACCTTGTGGGAGGCATACGTCCAGCAGTGGACTGGCATAGGCTGAAGTGATGTGAATTTATTCTAATAACTCCATACGCTCTGCATTATGATCATTACCATCCGACACCGATCATTACCATCTTAAATAATTATAAAAAGTGCTTATAACTCCTAATTCTATTGGTGCAATTTCATTAAAATTGGTCAAGTTACATAACTTTGTGCATATTTTGATATCTATACCTTATTTTTACATTCTGAAAAATTCTCTAATTTTAGCCCGATTTGCACGAAATCAGAGAACGTCCCTCAAACTAGATTTAAGAGAGGTTTAATTAATGGTCTTGGCTCTGTAATTAAAGCTATCACAGGTAATTTAGATCAAGATGATTTAAACAAAATTCAAAAAGACTTAGAAACATTGAAAGTTGCTTATAACAAACAGATTTCTGTAACTGACAATTCTTTAGAGAATATAATGCTCAAATTAAGAAAATAATAAATGTTCAAAATATTCTTGATAGACAAAGTGTAAAAGTTGCAAACAAATATGAGCAAACTAAAGTAGCCATGGACATCTTATTTACAAGCTCAATCTCTTCAGGATGTAGCCGAAAGATTATCTACAGCAATAACTTTTGCCGAACATCATATGTATCATTACAGTATAATAAATAGTCATTTGTTACAAGAGAATCTTAATTATATTTCAAAAGATGTAATTATCTCATTCAACATCAATGATATTGAACCTCTTATCAATGTAAACAGTAGAATAATTGATAATATTGTATACTTTATTATAGAAATACCTTTAGTTAAGGCAAAATATTATGAGACGAGAAAAATTGTTCCCGTGATCCAAAATATCCCTACCTGTTCCTATCCTATAATGCGCAAAGTTACTATAGCATATGACGATGAAGAAACGTACGAATTAGCCGATTGCTTTGAACTAAAGGAGTTGATATGCAAAGGAACCTTTCTACAAAGAAACACATGTGAAACCAACTTTTTGTCCAAGAAAACCACTGAACAATGCCAAACCGTTCCCATCAAGTGCCCAGAAGAAGAAATCCAAGAAATATCATCAAAAGCTATTTACATGTATCTCAACAAGACTACAGAAGTTAAGATAAAATGCGGTAAACGAGAAGAAACATCGTGGATCAAAGGACCTTATGTACTCAACGGGGATAACTGCGAGCTCACGTTAGCAGGAATAAAACGCTTTCGGACTCAAGAATCTAAGGAGGAAATTATTATAACAAGTCTTGAAATCAACCAGACGAAAGAAATTGCTGAAATAGACCTTACCTATGATCCTAACAAGATAACTTCAACATTAAAGCAGTTGAAACAAATAGGAGACCTTCAAACACAAGAAAAACATAACTATATTCAGTATGGTCTAATAACACTCCTTGTCATAAGTATTGCAGTTATTATCATTTATGAATTTTTACGATCCAAGGTTCGTTCGAAACCATGGACTCCAAAACTAAAGGGGGACAGTCAACCAAGCCCTAACCCACCAAATACTAAAAATATAATAACTGTCTATGAACCTGAGGAAGGTGACATTCCAATGAAGACAATGAACAATGGAACGGATCATCTTTTTATTACACCCTGGACCACCAAGCATGAAAAGAAACATTTACAGGAAAGTGTGCTGATATCGTCTCATGAAAGACCCATTAGCTTTTGAAAGACAAAACATTCAGAACAAAGGAACATTGGGTGCAGCAGCGGTATAAATAACAGCAAACACGTAGAAAATTCGATTACTTCACTCCAACCATCGTCTTGGTAACTCGTCTTAGTTTTAGTCTAAAAATCTTTGTTTGAATTAAAATAAAGTTTTTTTTAAATTACTTGTCGTTTCGCGTATTTTTACTCACAAACGAAATCAAATAACATAATCATTCTGAATGAGTAAAAAAAATACAAAATAAAAAAATATTATGGGAAGAACATTTGCGCAAACTTCTACAACTTGCTCTTGACCCTGGAGGTGCTTTGCATAGCCTAATCGATGATCAAGTATAGGTAGCAAGTGGTAATTTTTATACCTAATTTTAGTGCGTTGATAAACTATCATAACTACACTCGACTTCAAAAAAATCGCACGTCCGTAAAAATAGGCTTCAAGCACTGGTAATCCTTAAGACAAGCAGTTATTCGTAGCAATATTGGTATCATTTGAGAGCCCTATAAAAACTCTTTAAAAAATATCCATTTCATTTGAATAAAGAAAAACGACACTTCACGTCACTGTGAATGACAATGGAACTGATTCTCCTCTTAAAATTTTTTTTTTTTTTTTTTGTTTTTGTGTTATAAAAGTGTCGATACAGCTTATTGGGGGATAAATTTGCTACCAACAGTCGAAGAAGACACAGAAGAATATCTTTCATCAGAAAAACGTCCTTGAAGATGGACACTACAGCTGCTGAAGCCGCCCAAGTTATCGCACTACTGCAATCAGGACTACGTCAGTGTGATGTTGCTCGGCAATTGCATTTGAGTCGCTTTTCTGTTCGAAGAGTGTACCAGCGGTTCCTGCAGACCGGTGGCTTTGTCCGAAGGCGTGGGTTTGGTAGAAATCGCTGCACTTCTGCGAGAGATGACCGATTCGCCGTATCGAAATCTTTGAAATCGGTTCTCTAATGCTGTTGAGTTGCAACAGCAGCTTCAGGAATGCTCGTAAAGGGCCGTGAGTGTCTCTACAGTTAGAAGAAGACTAAGGAGAAATATTGTGGCTAGAAGACCTGCCACGGTTCCAAAATTAACCGCAGCGCATCGGCGAGCACGCTTGCAATTTGCTCGCGCCCACGTTAATTGGACCCTGGACCAATGGAGAACTGTTCTCTTCTCAGACGAAACGAGTGTGCCTTTTCTGCAACGATAGACGCAAAGAGTATACAGAAGACAATGGGAACGTTTTGCCCAAGCCTGCATCCAAGAAACGGTAGAATACAGGGCGGTTCCTGCATGTTCTGGGGCGGCATATCTGCCGATGGCAAAACTGAACTTTCTTGCGTCTCTCGGACCGGCGGTGCTCGCGGGCAAGGGTCGATGACTGCTCACCGGTACATCACAGAGATCCTGGAAGAACATGTGGTCCCCTATGCTGGATTTATTGGCGACGGGTTCACATTAATGCACGATAACGCTCGCGCGCACTGCTGGTATTGTGCAAGGCTACCTTCAGAGGTTGGGATCCCTGTCATGCAGTGACCAGTGAAAAGTCAGATCTGAACCCGATAGAACACCTCTGGGACCAGCTGAAACGCAAGGTTAGATCCCGTGATCCCGCTCCCGCGACTCTTCAGGAGCTCCAAGACGCCGTTATTGAGACAGTATCCCTCAAGAAGAGGTCCTCAAGTTGGTGCGATCCATGAGGAGCGCATGGAAGACGTCATTAGGGCTAGGGGGTAACACTAGGTTTTAGGTTAGTTTTAAGCAACTTTGTTCTGAAAAATTAATCAGATTTCATTAGGGTTTGAAGGATTTTTATTGTTTTGTAAATTTTTCTCAGTTCCAATAAAAAACATTGAATGAATTATTGTTTTTGCATTCTCTGTTTCCTTACCTTTCAAATGATACCGAACATTACCAATATTTCATAATACAATTAATACGATTGAAAGATGTTGGAAATAGATTTCTTAAAAGGTGCGATTTTTTTTGAAGCCGAGTGTACTTTTTCAAGTGTACTTATTGTACCCACATTGTCTCAAATATCCTAAAGATTTATAACAACCCACAAAAATGTTATAGTTGTTTTTATTTTTCGATATTTTTCAAAAGTAATTCAATTACGACACCAACAAGGCGCCGATTGTTGAGACTGCTCTTTGTCGTAGCATTGTCGTACACACGGTTGTCATAGCTCGACCGAGCATACACAAAAGTGTCAAAATAAATGTAGAAAGGAACAAAAAATCCGATGACGTTACATGTTTTCTACATGTTTTCTATAGAAATTACTTGTCAAACTCTATTTGACATCTCGTCAGGGCAGGGACGGAGCTGGAACGTAAGCCCTGCGGAATGGATTTCCATACAAAACATGCTGGCGGAGATAGGACGTAAATATCCATTTAAGACTTCCTGGATCCGATGGAGAAGTCCGTGTGGCAACCATCAAGACTAACAAGGGACTCATCAAGCGAGCGTTTAATAATTTATATATGTCCTTTACCTACCGATTTCAAATTCTGATGATATGTATTTGTATAAATAGTTTTCTTTGGTATTTACTTAATGTTAAGGTAAAAAAAAGAGATTAAGTTTTGGAGTCTTGTAAAAACTTATTAACCCCCTGTGTGTTCTGAATTTATTTATTCCCAGACACAATAGGTACGACTGATGCGGAATAATGTGACCCCCCGGACTACTACCCTACAGCGCAATCGGCGACATACTTTACTTATCTATACATTGTCCGCACGCCTGCTCAATTTTTCCATTGACATACGCCAACACAGCAATGAAAGCATAGAAAAACACGGTTCACGCGCCCTCATATCCCTCACGCATCCATATCATCTGTCAAGTCAGTCAAGAGTAAGTGAAACAAAAATAACACAGTACGAAATGGTCCGAACCTACCCAAGCTTAGCCGACTAAAGATTCACGCCGACGTCACTGACATAAACTGGTTTTCAATCAAGTTTTAATACACAATAATGATCTCATAGTAGTTGGCGAGTGCGAGTCGCATAAACGAACAGTACATAATAGTTATAGCTAAATTCGTCTCCCGAGTCAATGGCAAGATGGCTAAGTGGTTAAACAACTGGAGTCTAAAACGTAGAATCGCTGGTTCGGAGCTATGATGTGTTCAACTTTTTTTCTATTAAAAGTGCTGTTTATTTTTATATCTGTCTTTTATTTTCTTTTTTGTATAAAAGAAGTTTTGTTTGTAGACAAAATTAAGATGTTTAAAAATTAATAAGACCCTCTATTATACTTTATGTTACTTTATTTGAATCTTCATAATTCACACAAAATATTTTTGTATCACCTAGGCAAATTTTACAGTAAACTATGTAATAAACATTTCATACAAACATGAATAAAATACTTTACAATTAAGTTAACTGACTATACTTTAAACAACAATAAAGATAGTTCAGGATTTTAAAATTGTCGTTTAGTTACTACAAGAGATCAAACATGTTATCTTTGAGTAAAATAACAATTTACGTCTCTCATAATGACCAGCACAAAGAATCTATATTTAACCACAGATCACTTATAAATACATAATTATGTCCTAAAGGTATTTAATTAACCTAGCGATATTCTGCTGCTAGTTCTGAGTATATTTTCTGGATTATAGCGTTCACCTCGTTGTCTACATAGGATATTTCGTCCACATCGTCGTCTTGACTTGAAGCACTTTTCGTCAGTGAATATTAATATTTGCCCTTCCCAATCAAAGTTGCAATACTCTGTAACATAAATACATTACTTAATTTAATGAAGATCGTTTATCAACAGTTAAAAAAAAAACGATAGAACGTACACTATACCTATATAAGTAAGTAGGTAGGTATAATGTATTTGTATTAGTTCAGCACCAGAAATAATACACTCGGCATCAAAAAAATCGCACCTTTTAAGAAATCTATTTCAAACATCTTTCAATCGTATTTGTATTATGAAATATTGGTAATGTTCGGTATCATTTGAAAGGTAAGGAAACAGAGAATGCAAAAACAATAATTCATTCAATGTTTTTTATTGGAACTGAGAAAAATTTACAAAACAATAAAAATGGAACTGAGAAAAATTTACAAAACAATAAAATCCTTAAAAACCTAATGAAATCTGATTAATTTTTCAGAACAAAGTTGCTTAAAACTAACCTAAAACCTAGTGTTACCCCTAGCCCTAATGACGTCTTCCATGCGCTCCCTCATGGATCGCACCAACTTTAGGACCTCTTCTTGAGGATACTGTCCCATTCCTTAATAACGGCGTCTTGGAGCTCCTGAAGAGTCGCGGGAGCGGATCACGGGATCTAACCTTGCGTTTCAGCTGGTCCCAGAGGTGCTCTATCGGGTTCAGATCTGGACTTTTCGCTGGCCACTGCATGACAGGGATCCCAACCTCTTGAAGGTAGCCTTGCACAATACCAGCAGTGTGCGCGCGAGCGTTATCGTGCATTAATGTGAACCCGTCGCCAATAAATCCAGCATAGGGGACCACATGTTCTTCCAGGATCTCTGTGATGTACCGGTGAGCAGTCATCGACCCTTGCCCGCGAGCACCGCCGGTCCGAGAGACGCAAGAAAGTTCAGTTTTGCCATCGGCAGATATGCCGCCCCAGAATTAGAGAACCGATTACTCAAAGATTTCGATACAACGAATCGGTCATCTCTCGCAGAAGTGCAGCGATTTCTACCAGACCCTTGCCTTCGGACAAAGCCACCGGTCTGCAGGAACCGCTGGTACACTCTTCGAACAGAAAAGCGACTCAAGTGCAATTGCCGAGCAACATCACACTGACGTAGTCCTGATTGCAGTAGTGCGATAACTTGGGCGGCTTCAGCAGCTGTAGTGTCCATCTTCAAGAACGTTTTTCTGATGAAAGATATTCTTCTGTGTCTTCTTCGACTGTTGGTAGCAAATTTATCCCCAATAAGCTGTATCGACCCTTTTATACCAAAAAACAAAACAATACAAACAAAGAAGATTGCCCACGGGGCAAAGGATTCCCGTCTAAAATGCCTTAAAGCTGAAGTAGTTCTAAATAGATAATAAATAACCTTCAGTTTTTCTTTTCTATAAAAACCCGGTATTCAAAGTTATTTATAAAAATAATACATAACCTAAAAACAGATTGATCTCATTACTTAACACTTTGACATTTAACACGTGCATTTTAGATTCCCTTAAATAGCAGGGAATCCTACTGGATACTGAAAACACCTGTTAACATAATATGTTTATCGGGTAAACATATTATAAATCCAAAACACGGCACAGAATTTCCTCCTGATCCAGTGACGAACACTACGAGCCCTTTCACACAGGCGATTTTTTTCCGGCTATTACTCGACGGAACGAACGTGATCGCAACGAGCAGGCGACAGCTCGCATCGCAGCATGCACGCAGCGTTATCATCGCGATTTTCGATCGCCACGTTATCACCGCGTGCTTCTCATAAGAGTCCATTTTATTAATTAAATACCAACCATCCCACTTTGTATTTACCGCTAGTCGCCGCGAACCGTCGCGTCCTCGTCGCAATTTTTTGCTCTCCACCGAAAAATCGCCGGAGCAAATCTCTAGCGTAAAAGGGCTCTTTATTTTATTACCCACTATTTACCTCCTAACTGCTGAGTAGATAGCATAGCAAGTAAAATACAATAAATAATGCAAAAAAATAGTTTTATTTTATTGCCACTTGTTGGTTGATTGATATGATGCAGTGGTAGTGCAACTGTCTGCGGCGTAAAGGTTCCGGGCTCAGACGGCGTTCGTCACACAACCATGCCATAGCCTCATAGCAGTATAAGGGTTGTCGTGTCGTTTTCCTTATTGCAGCACTATTAGTATACGTTCCATCCTTGAGACCTAAAATGCATAAACAAAATAAATATTATCTCTCTTTAAAATTATAAACCATGCGGATGCCTTGAATTTGCGGCACGCCTGGCAGCCTTGGAGGAAGGCTAGGTATGGAGACGCCATACGAAGAGCTTCCCCTCTGTCACGGCCTATGCCCACTTGGGCTTATCTTACTACAAAAACCAGTTGCTGTCAGATCTTTTACTAGAACGAGTCCAGTCGCGCATGTCAAATGAGCTCCGATAAAAAGCCGAATTGTAGAGATAATAATGCCTTTAAAAATATGTAAAAATACAAATTTACAACAGAACAATATCACTTTTCATCTGAAAGTATACCTCCAGTACAATATCACTAATTAATATATAAAATTAGCGATTGAAAATTGTACATAAGTGTTGCCAGTAAGTCGTACAAAATGTCTGATGTGGAGTTTTTTTGTAGGTGGATCTACAGTAAAATAATTGTATTTTGTTCCTTTTGTTATTATTTTGTGTCGAACAATGGTGTTAATCATAGTATCGTTAATTTACAAATAAAGATTATAATATTCCACCATATAATAGGTAACAATTAACGATCTTAGTTTATTGATGCCTTTAAAAACAGTAAATAGCTTGCTAAGTAAGATTAGAATGATAGTTTGGGATTGTTCTACTTATTCAATGATGGTCATTTCCAGTCGATATTCAATGAAAAACGATAATTTTAACTTGAAGTATCGAGCCACACTCAACCAAGCTAGTGCAGTGACCCAAGTAATACAAAACGTCGATACTTTTCTATCGCCATAGTTACAAACCTATACTCCCTATACTATGTAAAGACGGTCTGTACCGAAAACTTTGCAGACATGATCAGATTATGAAATTGAACAACTTTTACTATGGATTTTGGGAAACCCTGATTTTGTTCGAGTTTCATTGAAAATTAATGTCAGTCTCAGCTGATCGGGTGACATCGGATGTCAGCCGACGTGGCGCAATGGCTAGTCCGACTGCCTGTTCAATTCCTTTCGCTCACAAAGTTGATATTTATCACTTTGTGAATATGTTCCTAGACTGGTCAGGACACCACACAGGCTGAATCACGTGATTGTCCGAGAAGCAAGATGGTTCCGTGCTTTGGAGCCATGTTCAGCCGTCGGTCCCGGTTGCTGTCTATGGTCACTTAGACGGCTGTCGTTACACAACTATTTCAAAGGCCTGCTTCATGCAGTAGGTGGTTGAAAAGCACTGGCACCAGGGTTCATCAGGTCGTTGGACGTTTTGGTGTCCTTTAAACTGTTTAAACTTAAGGGGGATCGTTACGTCATACAAACTAAAATCTGAACTTCAACCGAGTTACACATGAGCTAAACAACAATTTTATCAAAAAATCTTTATGTGAGATGAGGAAGGCACACGTAAATATGTCGCAAAACTGCTTAACGTAAAAAAAAATCAAGTATTTTCTCCACAAAAAAATTAAACGTGTTTATTGCAGCAGTAGCTCCATCTATGTTCATTAAGTGGCGACACGGTTTTTACAGAGAAATCTGATGGTTAAAAAATTATTTGTTATATTTTGCGACAATGTTATAAAAGCACGGGACTTCCCATCAAGTTTTTTAATCATAATTTTGTCTCATTTAAAGACGTAACTCCATTTAAATTTTGTATGGAAAACGATCCACCTTAAGTGCGACATTTTAACTTTAATTACATATATAAAAAGGATTTCGCACTTACCTACTTCTTATTACATCGCGGTTTCGCGACCGTTTCGGTCAGTCGGTGGTCTTTTATCAGCCGGAGTGCTCAGACAAAACACGAATATTTGAAAATTTACTTTATAAATATTTGTGTCCGGTGAAATCGAACCCACGAGCCTCGGCGTAGAAGACAGATAGATAGTCAGTTATTATGTATGACTTGTTGTATAGATGGTTTTTAGTAAATTCCCTTACATAATATCCTATGATACTTAATGATCAGTAAATAGAAGGTAGGTATTGCATTGATTGTACCTACATAATTGTATTATCTGGTCTATGGGGAAAGAAATTCATATTTTGGTTAATTTATACCTTATGCAATATTTAAAATGATGTTATTGCGCCTATATTTCTATTTACTACAAAATCCTATTCTCAAGAACTAAGTTGCTTTTGAAAATGCAATAATATGACACAATATTGAGTAGACTGATGTAATTAATCGAAAGGTCAAGTATCGATATTGTCGATTCCAACACTAGCTTGATTTGACAGCTTTACCTCTCCCCCCGCAAAAAATGGCAGAAATATTTGTATAGAGTAAAGTAGCTATGACGACTCCTCTCGGGCCGGAACGGGACGGAAGATGCTCGAAGCTGGCAGCACATGATTGCTAGAAATATTTAAATCAATACGTATAATATTAGGTAGGTATAAATATCCAGAATCAATTGTGCCTCCGTAGATTTCCATCAGCAAACACAGCAATTTGGGGGAGATTACTTTCCATACTCACCACACCACGCTTGGCAAGCGGATTGGCGAGCTCAGCGTATTTACGGGGAAAGTTGCCGCCTATTCTCTGATTTCATCCCTTTCATAGCCATCGCTGATCTAACATAGGTAATTACCTGATTTGGAAGTAGGTATCCATGACGCCAATAGGTTGACCATTGGTTGACCATAACTAAATAAACTCTTAACAAATATGTTTTGCAAGGCCATAATGGCCACATTTGTAGTATTTTTGTCAAAAATTGGTCAATTGAAATAATACAGATTGAAATATTATTTTATGATTTATGACTTATGATGACAAGGAATGAGATTCAAAAAACAAACCGTCAAACGACAACTAGAAACAGACAAATTCACGTCATTTTTGTGTCATTTTGTAACCAAAAAGAATCTGGTCAAATAGGTACAATACATTACTTGGCTGATTATATGAGTTGCTTAGATAATAAAACTCTTTGTGCTTTCTAGCGCGTGTTTGGTTGATTTCCTAGATTCATGACCAATCAATACAAGATTTAGTAATAAATAAAATTAAATTCCCCGTGCTATAAATACTTTCATATAGCAAAACAGCAAAGATTAATGTAAAAATAATTTTAATATTCGTTTCACCTTGAGGCAATGAAAAAACATAGCCCACAAATGGGCATTCGTCTTTGAAGAGGAGAATCAGTTCCATTTTTATTGTTTTGTAAATTTTCTCAGTTCAATAAAAACATTGAATTAATTATTGTTTTTGCATTCTCTGTTTCCTTACCTTTCAAATAATACTGAACATTACAATATTTCATAATACAAATACGATTGAAAGATGTTTGAAATAGATTTCTTAAAAGGTGCGATTTTTTTGAAGCCGAGTGTATTTACCTGTAGCAAATCTTATCCTAGCTTGACAATGCTCTTCGGTCAGCGCAATTGTTTAGGCTGGTTTCATAGCTGGTTAATAGTTGTGTATGCCAGCAGCGTGTAAATGTCTTCGCACAGTATACAGAGATATATCGTATAAACTTGCTGTTGAACGAGTACTTTTAAATCGATCCTCGCTGTGAAGGCTAACAATTTTACAGTGACGTAGATTTTCGTTGGTGTAAGCTATGGCGCGGCCCTCGATTTTCACAATTCACATCACCAGTTTCCTCATATCTCCTAATCCATCTGCGAAACGTGTTTCTCTGTAAAGTCGTGATGAAATTTCCTTTTTTCTGTTCCCACAAAACAATTATTTTTGCTTTTAAGAAAACACTATGAACCTTGATTTGATTTGACCAGTAACTAGGTAAAAAGCAACGGAAATATCATAACGCACACTAGGTCCGGGTATTCCCGGGTATTTCAGACTTTTGGTACCCGGGTACAAACGACGTGCGTACCCGGGTACTCGAGAAAGAGATATATAGACTGATGTAATACAAACAAAAGAGTAAAAAATTTAAAGGATTAAGTTATACTTTCAAAAATATTATTTTTTTAACAAATTGAATTCATATGTCTAGTTTTCTATACGAATTGACTTTATATATATCTATTTTTTATAGTATATTATTGAGAGAAAATGTTTGTAATGTTTTTGGTGAGTATTTTTATTGGTTTATAACAATTTCCTCAAAACTTGTGCGTACAATTTCAAGATCTTATCACCTTTAGTAAATTTGGCTCATTATTGTGGAAATGCATAGGGTAGGTACTTTTAACTCCAAAATATCTTTCTCCCACGTAAAAACTAATAGAAGCGAATAGAAACGAAAATAATGCAATATGAGACTGTTGAAATATTTATTGTATACCTTACTATTTTGTTTGTCTTATGTTACTAAATTATTGTCACCTTGAACCTAAATGTTTAGGCATTATAATTAACTTTAGATAGAGTTAGCTTTTAAATATTTTTCTCAATTTCCAACCCATTTTACTTAAAAGGTAACACCCGGTACCAGGTATACCAGGTATTTAAAATCGTACCCGATACGGGTATCAAAATTGGTCAGGTATTCGAAACCCTAACGCACACTATCGAACTGAGTAATTAAATAAAGTTGAATACATTTCTACGATTTAGTATTCAAACTACCTTCTTATTTTATTCATCTGCTAGAAAACATCAAAACGTCTACACGGGTCTCATACGTCACAATGACATCACTAGTTGCACGACAGGTGACTTCTAATTTTGCGCCTTTAGTCATTAGCAGAATAGCCAAGCGGCTAAGATGTCCGACTTCAATGCTAACAATCTAAAAGATTGGAGGTTCAAATCCCAGCGGGTGTTTATTCGTATGTTGACTATTTATTATTTTATTTCTTGTTAATGAAATTTGACTGAAGCAACTTCAAGATAAAATGCAAAGGACTCGACTCGTGCTTGCGAGTTAGTCGTGTGGTAGGGTGAAGCATGAATTGCTCAGGTATATTGCATAGGCGTAATGCTTTGCTTTAAGGTTCATTTCAAAAACGTATTTTTCTGTTTAAATGTTTGTAGCCCGGGGGGTCCGGTAACTCTGCACTTGACTGTACACATTTATCTCACATTGTTTATTATTAAGCATAAACACGTAAATTAATTAGAGTTAGGAAACAAGATACTGAAATACTCCTTATGAGTTATTAATTTCACCTCACTAGGTACACAACAGATAGGTATGTCGCAGGAATCTAGCGAAATCCGGTAATCCGCGAAATCCCTAGGCCCTTCGCGAAGAGCCGGATAATAGCGAAATGCATGATTCGTAGCCGAATCCGCTACGCACCTGCTACGAAAAGTTCCATATGCTGATCAGGTGGTTCAGCCTGCAATTGCCTACTCATTCATGTCAGCGGCCCAAGGAACGCCCAGTGTCGTAAGGGTTCTTCGGGTGGTCATGCCCATGCCCATGCCCATGCCCGTGCCCGTGCCCGTGCCCGTGCCCGTGACCGTGACCGTGACCGTGACCGTGACCGTGACCGTGACCGTGACCGTGACCGTGGTCGTGGTCGTGGTCGTGGTCGTGGTCGTGGTCGTGGTCGTGGTCGTGGTCGTGGTCGTGGTCGTGGTCGTGGTCGTGGTCGTGGTCGTGGTCGTGGTCGTGGTCGTGGTCGTGGTCGTGGTCGTGGTCGTGGTCGTGGTCGTGGTCGTGGTCGTGGTCGTGGTCGTGGTCGTGGTCGTGGTCGTGGTCGTGGTCGTGGTCGTGGTCGTGGTCGTGGTCGTGGTCGTGGTCGTGGTCGTGGTCGTGGTCGTGGTCGTGGTCGTGGTCGTGGTCGTGGTCGTGGTCGTGGTCGTGGTCGTGGTCGTGGTCGTGGTCGTGGTCGTGGTCGTGGTCGTGGTCGTGGTCGTGGTCGTGGTCGTGGTCGTGGTCGTGGTCGTGGTCGTGGTCGTGGTCTTGGTCGTGGTCTTGGTCGTGGTCGTGGTCGTGGTCGTGGTCGTGGTCGTGGTCGTGGTCGTGGTCGTGGTCGTGGTCGTGGTCGTGGTCGTGGTCGTGGTCGTGGTCGTGGTCGTGGTCGTGGTCGTGGTCGTGGTCGTGGTCGTGGTCGTGGTCGTGGTCGTGGTCGTGGTCGTGGTCGTGGTCGTGGTCGTGGTCGTGGTCGTGGTCGTGGTCGTGGTCGTGGTCGTGGTCGTGGTCGTGGTCGTGGTCGTGGTCGTGGTCGTGGTCGTGGTCGTGGTCGTGGTCGTGGTCGTGGTCGTGGTCGTGGTCGTGGTCGTGGTCGTGGTCGTGGTCGTGGTCGTGGTCGTGGTCGTGGTCGTGGTCGTGGTCGTGGTCGTGGTCGTGGTCGTGGTCGTGGTCGTGGTCGTGGTCGTGGTCGTGGTCGTGGTCGTGGTCGTGGTCGTGGTCGTGGTCGTGGTCGTGGTCGTGGTCGTGGTCGTGGTCGTGGTCGTGGTCGTGGTCGTGGTCGTGGTCGTGGTCGTGGTCGTGGTCGTGGTCGTGGTCGTGGTCGTGGTCGTGGTCGTGGTCGTGGTCGTGGTCGTGGTCGTGGTCGTGGTCGTGGTCGTGGTCGTGGTCATGGTCATTTATTCATTCATTCATTAATTTATTGATAAATATAATATTTACATGTCAAATGTAATAGAATAGGTAGACACTTAGTACTTAAGTAATACATATTTAGTACATTGTGTACATTACAATCATTATTGATTTCAGATTTGGATTAATGATCAGGTTTTGCGTCAAGTACTGATTAATAGAGTAATAAGCTTTAGAACATAAAAACCTCTTAAATTTGTTTATGAACAGCCCTAAGCTTGAGATGTTCCTTACTTCAGAACTTATTTTGTTATAGATTTTTGGTCCTATTACAGACAGTGAACGTTAAGATTTTGCTAGTCTAGCGGCTGGCACTCTTAGAGCATTTCGCCCCCTTGTATTGAAGGTGTGGGTCTCAGCATACGTGGGGAACTGTTCCAGGTTTCTTTTCACGGATTTAGCTTTTTCTAGTATGTACAAGCTAGGTAGGGTAAGGATATTATTTTCCTTGAACAGTTCCTCAGCAGGGTGATCCCAAGGCAATCCGCTCATTATGCGAATCGCTCTTTTTTGGAGTTTAAATGCTCTTTCACGGTCCGCCGAGTTACCCCACAAGTCTATGGTCGTAATCGGCCGAGCGCGAAGCATGCAGAAGATAAGCGGTTGCATAATGAGTCAATGTGTGGGCACCATGTTAGGCCTGCATCTATAACTACTCCTAGGTATTTAACATGATTCACCTGGGGTACTAATATACCATTGCAAGTAATGTTCAATGTTTTTATTAGGTCGCATCTTAAGCTAAAATGCATTATGTTCGTTTTATCGACATTAAGAAATAATTATGTCGAAATAATTATCGAAAATATTATGTATGATGATGGTATTTGAGATACATTTTGACATTTATTTAATGTGATTGATATTGTAATACATAACATAACCTATGTTCTAGCATAGTTGATTAAGTACATTTGACTTGTAATATTCTTTATCAATAAAGTTATTCTATTATATTCTATTCTATTCTATTCTAAGTACCATACCGTTAGTAACAAACCAATTTGCGATTTGAGTCATTACCAGGGACAGTTTTTGCTGTAGTAGGTTAAAATTGTCCGCCGCGACTATGACACACCCATCATCCGCGAACAATACGAATTCAGCATCATCTGATGCCGTTGTGAAGTCGTTCATTAAAATAGAAAATAAATTGTTGCCCATTACGGAACCCTGGGGTACCGCGCAGTCACCAAGTTCTAGAGAATCAGACTTTATACCTTTTACATACGTTGTTTGCGTTCGTTTGCTCAAGAATGACCTAATAAGGTCAAGTATGTTGCCCGTTACGCCATAATGTTCTGACTTTGCCAGCAGTAGTGGGTGGCTTACCAGCTCGAAGGCGCGCGACAGGTCGCAGAATATAGCAGCAACCTGTCGCCTACCTTCGAGGTGGTCATGGTCATGGTCATGGTCATGGTCATGGTCATGGTCAGGTCATGGGCATGGGCATGGGCATGGGCATGGGCATGGGCATGGGCATGGGCATGGGCATGGGCATGGGCATGGGCATGGGCATGGGCATGGGCATGGGCATGGGCATGGGCATGGGCATGGGCATGGGCATGGGCATGGGCATGGGCATGGGCATGGGCATGGGCATGGGCATGGGCATGGGCATGGGCATGGGCATGGGCATGGGCATGGCCATGCGCATGGGCAGGGGCATGGGCATGGGCATGGGCATGGGCATGGGCATGGGCATGGGCATGGGCATGGGCATGGGCATGGGCATGGGCATGGGCATGGGCATGGGCATGGGCATGGGCATGGGCATGGGCATGGGCATGGGCATGGGCATGGGCATGGGCATGGGCATGGGCATGGTCAGGTCATGGTCATGGGCATGGTCATGACCACCCGAAGAACCCTTAAGACAGGTCAGGTCATGGTCATGGGCATGGTCATGACCACCCGAAGAACCCTTACGACACTGGGCGTTCCGTGGGCCGCTGACATGAATAAGTAGGCAATTGCAGGCTGAACCACCTGATCAGCATATGGAACCTTTGCTGCATATGGAACCTTTCGTAGCAGGTGCGTAGCGGATTCGGCTACGAATCATGCATTTCGCTATTATCCGGCTCTTCGCGAAGGGCCTAGGGATTTCGCGAATTACCGGATTTCGCTAGATTCCTGCGACAGGTACACAGATCACGCTGTATGTAACCTACTTAATATGAGCATTAGGTTAGTTAGTTATCATTCTGGTTTAGAAACATAATTGTAACTGACAGTTATACATTCACTTTAAGCTATCTAGTTATGTATACATTTTCTGTAAATCCCTTTACTTAAATAGTTATTTAAGGCGGGGAAGTATGTTTAGAGAAATACCTACTACTATACCTAACTATATTATTTGTAAAAGCGCCATCTATCATCTATCACCCCATAATAGTATCACCCCATTTCTTTCCTGTGGGTGTCGTAAGAAGCGACAGAAGGACTCGAGGGTCATGTGTATTGCAATTTTAGGCGGCATGCTGACAACCTGTCACTATAGCGATACACGACAATAGCTAAAACGGCCCTCAAATATTTGTAATCTGAGTCAGACGTGGCGATAACGACCGTATTTTTATGGCCGTTGACGCTCTGCCTACCCCGCAAGGGATAAAGGTGTGATGTGTGTATGTATGTATCTGTCGCAGTAAGATAGTTATAGCCGTGATATAATTATATCCCTAGGGATATAGCTATATGCCGGGACATAGTTATACGAAAGCGATTCATTACTATCTCACTAGGGATATAATTATAAAACGGTCGAAGTTTAGTGATATTGTTATATCACTAGATTCAGTTTAGTGAAATAGTTTTCGGAGTGTGCGGCGCGGCGCAGGCGGCGGCAGTGTTGGGCAAAATGTAATCAGAATAATGATTAATGATTACGATTACTTTTGTAATCTGATTGATTGACATGATTAATGATTAAAAATGTAATGTTTTTTAATCGTTAATCGTAATCTAGATTAAATGATTATTGAGTAAAACTTAAAAATACCTTTTTATTTTTAGAATAAATATATTTTTTGTCGGCGCGGGATGCTTGCGGTAGTTTACGGTAGTTTATGATAGTGTTCGGTAGTTTACGATTGTTTACGGTAGTAACGGTAGTTTACGGTAGTTTACGATATTTTACAATATACACATACAAATACAAGATTGTTCATGTACATCACCATCATCACCATCATCATCATCATCATCATCATCATCATCATCATCATCATTATGATCATCATCATCATCATCATCATTATCATTATGAGCATCATCATCATCATCATCATTATCATTATGAGCATCATCATCATGATCATCATCATCATCATCATCATCATCCATCAACGTCATCATCATCATCATCATCATCATCATCAACGTCATCATCATCATCATCATCATCATCCATCAACGTCATCATCATCATCATCATCATCATAGTGTATTGCTAATGTATAAATTTTAAATGATATGATTGTTTAAAATTGCTATGTTAATGTCAGAAAGTATTGTGACTCTCTGCAGGATACATTAAGTTGATTTTCAATAAAGACAAAACCAATAAATTAAATTTAATTAAATTTTAAATGATATGATTGTTTAAAATTGCTATGTTAATGTCAGAAAGTATTGTGACTCTCTGCAGGATACATTAAGTTGATTTTCAATAAAGACAAAACCAATATAATATTGTTTTATTTAATTACATATGGTAGATTTCTATTTCACTAAACTGAATCTAGTGATATAACAATATCACTAAACTTCGACCGTTTTATAATTATATCCCTAGTGAGATAGTAATGAATCGCTTTCGTATAACTATGTCCCGGCATATAGCTATATCCCTAGGGATATTTATATCACGGCTATAACTATCTTACTGCGACATATCTATCCTCTACTCGCTGAACTACTATTGAAGCTTGATTGACATGACCATAGATCTTTCTCATAGATCTTTCTTTACCTTGATAAACCTGATATTAGTTCCGTGTGCAAAATAGAGAGCGCTTGTTAGGATTTTATATATGCCGATGCTGCTTTGTCTCGGCCTCTTTTCCCACTCCGACCACGCTGAATACAACTTGTCACCACAACCCCGTCTTTTATTATACACATATACTGGCTTTTGTTTTCTGATGTCAGGGTCAGTATTTCATAAGAATCTAGAAAGCAAAAAACTATAGTTGCTGCACGATCTCAGCAGTACAGAAAGTGAGCCTTTGTTCCCATTGGCCACTACTTTAATCGCCACTAGTGGCGAATGGGACGAAAAATTCCCAGTCGCCACTAGTGATGAATTGGAACTAGTTGCCACCACATGAGTTCGCTTTGCATTGCTCGTAGAATGTTGTAAAGAAGAAGATTTACCTACAGATTACCCGTGGTCCACCAGGTGGACCAGGAGGTGGACCACGGGTATGAAAGGAGAATTTGTTAGGTGAATTGTATATCATGTCAACCGATATGCCATATTGTGTTTGTACAGCGATAACCAGAGTTCAATAAAATTCGCTTCAAATTGTAAGACCATTGCACATTCGCAATGCCGCCGCGAGTTGCAAGCCAGCCTAGCCTTAGCCGGCCATGTCTCAACTCCACCCATGCCAGGGTATATGCCATGCCATGCCAAGCCAGCCGAGCCAGCCAAGCCGGAGCTGAAGACAAGCCGCCGTGGTTCACAGAATGAGGCCTCATTCTGTGTGCTAGCCAGCCAGCCGGCGTTCGCGCCTTTTTGTTTTCTTTTTTTGAATTGATTTTGTTCGAACAACGCTTGTAAAACAAAAGACAGTAGTTTTCTCTCTTATTATTGAAGTTTGGTAATAAAAAGTGGTTGTTCCAGCATAAAAGTATTTTATTTAGTATTTAGTGTTATATTTTCAGAAGAGTGGGATAATAATTACCTACTAGAAGACACGGCCCACATGATAAACGAGTAAACTACCACGAGGCCTGATGATCATGAATTGCGGATGACTGGGACATGGAGTCTCCAGGCGGCGGCCGTTCAGAACAGAAACCGAGGGCGTAAGGCGTCAAAGCAAGCCGAAGCTAGCAAGCTAGTCAAGATTCCGCCTGTACATTTGGTCCGGTGCCCGCCGCGATCGTATTTCAAGACCATCCATCCATCATGTCGTACAATGTTCTGTTTTACAATACGCTGCCGTGCATCTGCTGAGCATTGAGTACCTATGTCGTGAATTGTGGTTTCCCGCCAAATTCAACAAAAGAAAGCTATCTGTCAGACAACGACAAGGCCTAACATAAATAAAACAGAAATAATCAAAATATTACATATTTCGTGAAAGTTGTATGAAGTGGCAGAGGCGGATAGGCCCTTTCGAATAATACAACTCTCGGACAAAAGAAAACAGGACATTTGATTCAGAAAATACATAAGAACTGCGCAATCCAATTTTGGTGCTGATAGCCCCATAATTATGATCATAGGCGACGGAACGCATTGTCAGAGCTATGCGCTTAACCTGAAGAGCTGTACGAGAGTTTTCGATGTGCCCTGGATGAAAATATACCTACCTGACGGATTTCCGTACCGGTACCTAACCTACAACTGTCATGCTGGATGTCGCTGCTATTCTGTACGTGATGATGGAGGCTACAATCACAGATAGAGACATACCTACATGCGCCTCGACGCTCTAAGGACGTGAAAGGTCATGTGTTCGTTCTAATTCAATATATGTCTGAAACAATGCAGGTAAAAGCAAAGATGGAGATCAAAAAAGTGATTATATGCAGTTGTTTGTTTCAGTGTTCTGTGCTGCTTGTGCACTATGTGCCCCTTCCTACACTTGCCATGGTGCTGTGCTGGCGAACTGTTCAAAGCAAGCTGAATTATTCCTGTCCGTGCGGAGTGACATGAAGCAGCTGCAACTGATGGCTGCGAGCAGTGGTTCTGGTTTAAGGCAGCGCTACAAGGAAGTTATAAGGTCATGTAAACATTCTGTTTTCATTTATTTCTTGTATTCATGAAAAGTTTCAGAGAAAACCTAAGCAGTCATTACATGCAATGTTTTAATTGTTCACAGCTATAGATTAAAGTGCTTCTTGTCAAGTGAAAGTGTTCCTGGTATCTGAACGGGGCTAACTGGAATTTACTTGTCAGCGACAACGGAGTGAGGAGCAGTCATAGCAGCCAGCTAAACTGTCAACAGAGCATTTCATGTGTAGCGGCTGGCCACTCACAAGATTGGAATCTATAGGACGTGCATTAGAAGCCCTACTGGAAGCTTGATTATATCAGGTGCTATGCTTTCATTATGTTACTATTCATTCACAAGGTTGTACAAAATTGTTAGTTGTAGCAAGATAAAAAAAAAAAGAAAACTATTAAAATGAAGTGATGTGACTATTTAGTTAAAAGAGGCTAATGATACTGCAGCCATTTACCAGCAGTGCAATAATAAATACAATGCTACAGAACAGTCTTACATAGCTTGTAGACCTAGGATACTTACCTATAATAATGTAACATTGTAGACTCTTGTAGTAAGATTCAAAATCAATGTCTCTCTGGGGACGATAAGAAAGTATTGGATACCGAGGATAGAATCAATAAGTAAATAGAATATTTGATACAGAGTGTTATGTTAATCTCTTATCTTTGTGTGGACACTGAGTCGTCCAATGACCCGATGAACCCTGGTGTAAGAGTTTCACAACCAATTAAAATACTTGAATGACAATCAACTGTTGTAGTATAGAATTTATCAAAGTTGAATGTTAGGTATGTGTTCTGTGAACCAAAATCAGTACCTAGGCTGTAATTTCAAAACCATTTGTTTTGAAATAGGTTCTACATATATTGCTTAATAAAGTAGGCATTAGAGCATATACACTTGCCAGTCATAAATTAAACCAGATAAGTAGGTACATAACATACACTTTAGTATGCATGTTTGCCTAGTAGAAATTGCAATCTGAATACCTTTTGCAAAACATTATATCCAATAGATATTAGATTTAAATATTAATATGAGCAATAAATATTTTTTTGTCAATTTGGCAAGTCTGTATAAATGCAGCATGTCTGTGGATGCAGGATATACATTCTGCATTGTAGGTATTGCAAAAAGAAAATAGGTAATAGCACCAAGTTGTATTAGTTATTTGGACATTACTTAAAAACAATATACAACAGGTCAACTTATTTCTAAAACAAATCCTGCCAGCAGACCAGATGAGATAGAGATGATATAATGTCAGCCCAATGGCTAAAATTGTGATAGTTGTGATACCTGTTCCCCTTTCAACAAGCGGCAAAAGCACAAATTAGGGAAACGGTGAACTTTCTGTATACTCTCTATTTTGTGGCAAAAGGTCATTCGAATTCAATGTCACACGATTGGGGCAAAAGTAAGTTAGTCAACTGACTTGTCAGTCTGTCAGTCAGTTAGCTAGTCAGTCAGTAGGCCAGTGTACAGTCAGTCAGTCATCTGGCTAGTCACCTAGCCAGTTAGCTAGTCAATCAGGCAGCCAATGGGAACGTTAGCCAGTCAATCAGCGTGTCGGTCAGCAAGACATCCTGCCAGCCCATAGGACAGCCAGCCGTTCAGGCCGTAAGTAAGGCAGCCGAACAGTCAGCCTGCCAGTCTACCAGCTAGAGAGTAAGCCAATCAGCCAGTCAACAAGCCGGACCCTCAGCCTGCTAGACAATTGGTCACCTAGTCACGCAACCAGCTAGACAGCCATCTAGTCAGACAGCCAGCCTGCTCTTTACCCAGTAAGCCAATCAGTCTGCAAAGCCACAAAGCCAATCAGTCAGCTAGTCAGACGATCCGTCAGCCAGATAGCCAGACAGCCTTCTAGTCTGCTTGTTAGACAGTCAGCCAGTCAGTTTGCTAACCAGACAGCCAGTCAATGAGCCAACCAGACAACCAGTCAATTAGCTAATCAGGCAGCCAGCCAGTTAGTTTGTCCGTCAGTCAGTCAGGTCACTGTAAAACAATTGAGTGTATGTACACAGCCCATTGTTTTCAGACATAATGAGCCACTAGGCACTTGCGTCTGCTGACAATATTGCTATAATTTGAACTAATGATATTAATATCAATTAGCCTAATGATTGTGTAGGGTTTTCCGAATGTAAACTATCGTAGAACTACTAGGCAACAGTAAATGTGACAAAATATTGAATACTAATAACCTTCATTACATTACCAAAAGCAGTATTGGAATCTTTCAAGTAAATTGTCTCAGTAAATGTCACTTTTCTGGCATTTTCATCTCTAATTACAACTTAGAATGTATGCTGATGCTAGTTTACTTAAATTTGTGTTCTCAATTGCGGGGCAATTGTTGCAGGATGGCCGAGTGTAAGACCATTGCACATTCGCAATGCCGCCGCGAGTTGCAAGCCAGCCTAGCCTTAGCCGGCCATGTCTCAGCTCCACCCATGCCAGGGTATATGCCATGCCATGCCAAGCCAGCCGAGCCAGCCAAGCCGGAGCTGAAGACAAGCCGCCGTGGTTCACAGAATGAGGCCTCATTCTGTGTGCTAGCAACCAGCCGGCGTTCGCGCCTTTTGTTTTCTTTTTTTGAATTGATTTTGTTCGAACAACGCTTGTAAAACAAAAGACAGTAGTTTTCTCTCTTATTATTGAAGTTTGGTAATAAAAAGTGGTTGTTCCAGCATAAAAGTATTTTATTTAGTATTTAGTGTTATAAAATACATTGTTGCATAATAAGCGTACTAAACACATTGACATAAGGCATCATTTTGTAAGAGTATGTGTGTGTGTCAAATAAAAAGGTAAAAATTGAATATGTTTCTACCACTGAAATGCCATAAAGTCTTGAATAGTTGTAAATACTTTACATTTTTGAATTTAATGGGTATTTCAGAGATATATTAGGTTATATTGTTAGGTAAGGGTGTTAGTTTATAACAATATATGTGACTACTAGCGCCGTGTGGTGCCGGCAGAGTAGAATAGCCGTGTGGTGCCGGCAGAGTAGAATAGCACCACCCCCTCTCTTCCCGTGGGGGTCGTATGAGGCGACCGAGGGGTAAACCCGACCCAAACAGCCAGGGCCAACCGTATGGTGGCGGTTAATCCACCACAAAAGCATTCCCAAGGAGGGTTGACGTCTGGTAGGCGGCCGGTCGTAAATTCAGCCAAATCCTTTTGCAACACGATTTTGTGTTCAACGAAACGTGTTGCGCCGACCCCAAGTAATTGGGATAAGGGCAGGAAAATGATGACTAGCGCCACCTGTTGTGAATTGGTACAATCTGTCAAAAATAAATTCGTTCACTCTAATCGCCAACCATTGTTCCAAATTCTTTTTTCATATTTCGAAGATAAGTTTCTAACAAAAGTTGTTTAGTTTTGTGAGTAAAACACATCCTTAAGAGATTTGTATTTAATTTTTACTAGTGACCGATAGCAAAAACTCAGAACCGGCTGGTGATAAGGAACAACTTTCCCTAAGGAACATAGGTAGAAAATATGAAAAAATTGGACCTCCCATACAAAATTGCCGATCAGCTGACTAATTTAGTATGGGAGGACCAAATTTTTTCGTATTTCGACCTATGTTCTATGTCGAAAGTTGTTCAGTTTCATGAGTACCTTCACCTCCTTTCGGCTTGTAATACGCTTTCTGTTACTCCTGTATAAGCGTCAAAGTATCCACCTGAGTCACTGATCCCTACTTGACCCTACTTATGCAAACGGTGCAAACCTCGTGAACCAGTCGTTAGCATGTTTCAGAAAACCACTGTCTGCCGTGCACAGCAACTTTATTCAGTAATAATTTATAAAATAAAAAAAACAATAAAAATATACAAAAATTAGAAGGCAATCCAAACTTATTTCAGTATTTGCACTTTTTGGATACTCATTGTATGTTATTTTGCCTGGACTAAACAGAATCTTACGGTTACATCGTTTAGTCATGCCTGCAAAAGAAGCCTTTAAATGATGAAAAAGGTATGGAGTATCACATTCCTTCCATAGTACTTTCCAGTCGGCGCAGACTTTTAGAAGTAACGCCGCGTCTCTTTTGTTCTCTGCTTCCTGGAATCTAGGTGTAAAAGTGGTCATCTTTTTATAACACTCCTCTCGCTGTTGCCGTTCTTCAGGTAAAGGTATATAGTATGGAGTTGGTGTATATAACTCCAACGGCATCACAAACTCATGGTGGAAGAACACGAATACCATAACAACTGTAACAAGTAGATGTGTTAAAAGCAAAAATCCCGACTGCGGTTATTTTAAAGTAGTATTTTGCTCTAAAATCCGCCATCTTGTATCTATATTTTTAATATAGCCAGTGTCACTTGCGCTGCTGAGTTGTACGTATACGCAGCGGGACCCTAAGCCAGAATGGAATGAAACTTATGTGGTCTTGTAGGTATTAATTTGTACCTACAGAAAAGTGAAATAAAAAAATTTGTACCTCTGTAAAAAGAAAGTTATGGACCAATTAGCAAAACGTCAACCCAGCGGGACCCCACTTAAAATGACAGTTTAGACTTAAAGTAAGCATATATTTGGAAAGCCCTGAATTTATACCTTCCAAATATTATTCGATCATTCTCCTGAAGCGAATAGTCTAGGAGCTATAACCGATTAAAGTCAGCGTCAAGCCAGCGGGACCCCATGTCAAAGTACAATCCACACTTTAAAAAAACATATTTTAGGAGAGCCCTGAATTTGTACCTTCCGAAAATACCTTTATACAGCTTGTAACATTAATATTTCACGATATATTAACGATTGAAATTTTAAAGTGTAAGAGTCAGCGTCCAAAAAATATTTGGTGATTTATAGTTACCATCTTAAGTTCCCCTACAAACAGAGTACCAAGCTAGTATTCTAAGAAGGAATACTGTCATTTTACGGTGACAATCGATTTTAGTTATACAGAACGAATCATATGGATGGATATAGTAGGTAAGGTACTTTAATATACGTATGTATACGTTTTCTTTCTTCCATTCATCTAGATGACAGCGAAACTCAAAAATCGTTTATCTCGGAAACTATGCATGCTAGACTTATTTTTTTTAGTTAGAAACTCTCTCATTTTAAATTGGTGGGTTTTATTTTAGGCACGGAATTCAAAAACCGATTTGTATATTTGATGAATATTTTGATACGAGTGTAGATAATGAAACAAACGTTGGGATTACGTAGAAAGGTACGATAATTTTGCTATTTTCGTGCTACGGCGCACCGTTTCCCAAATATTAGCACTTTTAGATTGCAATCGTTTATAATAATTAACCGAGATAGTTATTTATAAGTGTACTAGCTGCCCGTCAGCGGTTTCACCCGCTGCAACCCATCTTTTACCGCTTTAGGGGTTAAAAATCGAAAATCCCTGAAACACGTACTCAATTTTTTTAGCTGTTTGATCTGAATTGCAAGTTTTGAAACATTTCATTGCATTTAAAAATCATGATTTTCCATACAAACTTTTTACCCCTTTTTTACCCCTTTACGAGTTAAAAATCGAATATCCCTGAAACATTTACCTACTCAATTTTTCAGCTCTTTGATCGAATCGCAAATTTTGAAACAGATCCCATTTCAAAATAATAATTTCCCATACAAACTTTAAAACCCTTTTTACCTTTAGGTTAAAATCGAAAATCCCTGAAAGAAGAATTTCCTTTATTAAGCTTTTGATCTAATCGCAAATTTTGAAACAGATCGCATTTTCAAATAGAGATTTTCCTTACAAACTGTTAACCGCTTTTTTACCCCTTTAAGAGTAAAGCTTATGATAGAGTCAATCATCAAATTCTTCTAAATAAGCTATATGGCACCGGCATTAGGGGCATGGCATACAAATGGTTTAAGTCATATCTTACAAACAGATCGCAAATTGTTGTAATAAAACATACAAACTTTTTAACCGGAAAAATCGAACTTATAAGATCTGAGGAAATACGTGTTACTGGCTCTATCCCGCAGGGTAGCGTCCTGGGCTGTCTTCTGTTCCTAATCTATATAAACGACCTGCCCAAAATTTTAGATAATCAGTGCATAATGTTTGCCGATGACATATCCATATTAATAAATTGTAAAAATAATAATGAATTAGAACAAAAACTAAATGAAACCCTTGACAAAATAATTGAATGGCTTGATAACCACAATCTCACACTAAATTTTAGTAAAACGAATCTCATACAATTCAGACCCTATCAAAAAGCCCCATTACAAATTGATTACTGCTATAGAAATTCCAAAATACACACAGTAAATTCTGTTGCTCTATTAGGTATAGAGCTAAATTTTAACGTCAATTGGAAAGCACATATTCAGACCCTATCAAATAAATTAACTTCGTTTATATATGCACTTTCCCACCTAAAAAGAAATACTGATTTCAAAACAGCCCTATCTGCATATTACGCCTACGCACACTCAAGATTAAGTTATGATATTATTCTTTGGGGAAACTCTACAGACGTCACAGACATCTTCACATTGCAGAAAAAATGTGTTAGAATTCTCCTTAAGCTTGACCAAATGGATTCCTGCAAGCCACACTTCATAAAGCATGGTATACTAACTCTTACGTCACTATACATACTGGAATCATGTAAGTTTGCTAGGAAACATGAAAACTTATACTCACCTCTAAAAGCCATAAAAAGAAATAATCGCAACTTAAACAAACTCAGGTTACCCTTCTCTAAACTAAAACTTTGCTCATCAGGACCACATTCGATGGTAATAAAAATATATAATAAAATACCAGCCGTAATTAAAAATGCAGCGACATACAACATATTTGTCAAAAGCTTAAAAAGCTTCCTCATTAAGAAGGCCTACTATGATATTCGGGAATTTTTAGAAGATAAATTTGATAATGACTGAAATAATGAATGACATAAGATTAATAAATTGTATACTGACATGAATTTAATATGACAATGTTTTGTAAACCTTTAAATTAGATATTAAGATAGAATTAAATAATTTAATATAGTATTTAATGCATGAATAATTTTATTAAACACTTTAATTGTAAATAATTAGAAAGTTTTAGATTGCTAACCCTCTCACTATTGTAATACCTGACAGGGTTCACTTTTATTGTAACTACCACCTACTATACTCTAATTTTAGAATGTGCTTTAATAATTGTGAAAATGCAATAAATGAAATACTGAAATACTGAAAATCGAAAATCCCTGAAACACGTGTTTAATTATTTTAGCTCTTTGATTTAATCACAAATTTTGAAACAGATCGCATTTAAAAATAATGATTTTCCATACAAACTTTCAACCCCTTTTTTACCCCTTTGGGGGTTAAAATTTGAGGCAAAATATATTTAAAAACCTGCCCTTAACTTACTCTATATATTAAAAAAACCGCATCAAAATCTGTTGAGGGGTTTTAAAGATATAAGGAAACATACATACAGACACGGGAAGGGACTTTACTTTATACTATGTATTGATTATGTTCTAGTACTTTGTCACGCTTGCCGATACTTATTTTTTATCTACACTCGTCTCGTAATATTCGTTTCATTTCAAAGACACTCGCATTGTAATGACCCCATTATATGACAGTTACTTAAAATAATATTATGTTGTAAATGAAAATTTTCTATGGAAATTTGAAATCAATACCCCTAGAAACACAACGTTGAGGCTTTGGGTTCCAAGACGCAAAAACTTGTAGCGTAGCATTATTTACTTGAAAATACGCATTATTTCAGGTATTTATACAGAGTGTCCCTCTTTAGGTGGTCCAAAGAGAAAATCTAAGTTAGACCTCCTAAGATACCAAACCAATCTAACAAAGATAAATCTTCTACAAAAAATGTATGAACACAGTGGGATAAACCCGAGATATCAAAGCCTTCAGCTTAGTGTTATTATTTATTCTTATGCTTTAGCCTTCTTTCTTCTATGTAGGGTTGCTTCCTTACATATTCCTACTTCTGTGGCCGTACCGTACATTGCATGTCATGATGAACCTGCCTCGTGATATTATCACCTGGGATGAAACTATACTGGTTAGTCTTAGTAACTGTATGAAAACCAGAAGCAGTTTATCCTTTAACCTCTCCTCTGTGGCGCCATTTTTTATAGGTAGGCCTTGTCTGTGGCATTAAATCGATTGTCACGGTAAAATTACAGTATTCCTTCTTAGAATACTAGCTTGGTACTCTGTTTGTAGGGGAACTTAAGATGGTAACTATAAATGTTTTTTGGACGCTGACTCTTAGACTATAAAATTTCAATCATTAATATCTCGTGAAATATTGATGTTACAAGCTGTATAAAGGTATTTTCGGAAGGTACAAATTCAGGGCTCTCCAAAAATATGTTTTTTTAAAGTGTGGAATGTACTTTGACGTGGGGTCCCGCTGGCTTGACGCTGACATTAATCGGTTATAGCTCCTAGACTATTCGCTTCAGGAGAATGATCGAATAATATTTGGAAGGTACAAATTCAGGGCTTTCGAATATATGCTTACTTTGAGTCTCAACTGTCATTTTAAGTGGGGTCCCGCTGGCTTGACGTTTGCAAATTGGTCCATAACTTTTTTTACAGAGGTACAAATTTTTTATTTCACTTTTCTGTAGGTACAAATGAATACCTACAAGACCACATAAGTTTCATTCCATTCTGGCTTAGGGTCCCGCTGCGTATACGTACATGCTGCTGAGACAGATCTAACGACACCTCATATGTCAAAATCCAACTATTATACCCGTTTGGGCTGTATGTAGCCCGTGAAAAGAATTTTCTTGTCCACATAGGTACATACATACTTACATACATACTCTCGAAAAACATAACCCTTCTTCTGAGGCAGTCTGGTAAAATTCCAAGCAAAACTTTCATAATTTTGGTCCTTTAGGTGCATTTTGCATAATGTTCATTTTGCAAAATGTGCAGTTTGCATAATGTCCAGTTTGTATTATGACCAGTTTGCAAAATGTCCAGTTTGTAAAATGTCCAGTTTGGAAAATGTCCAATTGTAAAATGTCCAGTTGAAGATGATCTAATATAAAAAATGTCCAGTTTGCAAAAATAACAATTATCGAAATTAACGGGTGAGTTTAGACCATGAAACCGAACAACTTTCCCCGAAACACATTTTGCAAACTGTTCACTATGCAAACTGGTAATTTTTTCACCACTGGACATTATGCACCTAAAGGATTTTGGTCTTCAGAAAAGCCGTAAGCCCGCCTTAGCAGTTACCTACGTCACGTGACATTAAGATGAGACACATGGCAGCAGGGCGCCAAGTCTGCTAATTTTTTGCCATTGTAATGTCAGCGACACTCAACTTTCATCCTATTGGCACTGTGATTTTTCATTCTAAAACAGAATACGAAACCACCAAAACCATCCAAATGTCGTGTCCATCAGAATGGCGGGTGTATAATCTCGAAATAAATCAAGATTAAATATATTAAATGTACACTAAATGTACGTATTTGTACTTAAATATCCATGTCGTACATTTATCAGATGCTTAGATATAACGATTTCAAAATGACCAGCCATTCTGACGCCAGGATGGCGGGTGTATTTTAAACGGATGCACTAAACCTGACAATTCCTGTATCAAATAAATGTACACTAAATGTACGTATTTGTACTTAAATATCCATGTCGTACATTTATCAGATGCTTAGATATAACGATTTCAAAATGACCAGCCATTCTGACGCCAGGATGGCGGGTGTATTTTAAACGGATGCACTAAACCTGACAATTCCTGTATCAAATAAATGTACACTAAATGTACGTATTTGTACTTAAATATCCATGTCGTACATTTATCAGATGCTTAGATATAACGATTTCAAAATGACCAGCCATCCTGGCGTCAGAATGGCTGGTCATTTTGAAATCGTTATATCTAAGCATCTGATAAATGTACGACATGGATATTTAAGTACAAATACGTACATTTAGTGTACATTTAATACATTTAATCTTGATTTATTTCGAGATTATACACCCGCCATCCTGGCGTCAGAATGGCTGGTCATTTTAAAATCGTTATATCTAATCATCTGATAAATATACGACATGGATATTTAAGTACAAATACGTACATTTAGTGTACATTTATTTGATACAGGAATTGGGTATGTAAAAGGAATAACTTTAATATTTTTTTCTAAAAGAATAAGCAATTTTGAGAAACTAATTTGGTTTTTTTGATCATTTTATTATCCCTTATTTTTTAATAATTTTTTTAAAGTATTTCATTGATGACGTCATTCTTGGGCAATTAATGAAACGAACAATCACTAAATAAACCTTATTTTAAAGATCTTATTGCAAATGAAACGAATAGACATTTTATCTTTGGAAATGACATGATGTGTCATATCATCGCAATGTAAACATAACACGCAATAAAATTATTGAGTTGTATTTCTTTCGTTCATCGCTATTTTACAAGCTATAAAAACTATTACCAGAAATCATGAGTCGGCGCGAGAAGTATTTCGTGCCAAATTGTCCTAATTCGGGTTCAAAAACAAAGGATAAGGTGTTTTTATGTGAATGAGAATCTAAAAAGAAAGTGGTGTAAACAAATTATACATTACATTATAATTCTAAACGATAATTTGTTTGTTGTGAAGATCATCTGGATGTAAGTATTAAGTGGTACTTAAAATATAAATCAAGGAACAATAACACTCCTACGTGCACTCAAAAATAGGTACTAAGTTTAATCTGTACCTATGTTTCCTTCCAGGTAAATGAAGACTTGGAAAATTATTAGCAATGGAAATTTATAAAAGCAAGACCAAGACTAAAATCAATAGCGACATTGAAATATTCTATAATATAAACGCAATATACAATAATAACAAATAAGCAGTTTAGCATCAATCATCAAACAAAACTAGTGATGGCGCTCGATAATGGAGTATCGACTATCGATAGTTTCGATACGTTACGTATTTACTTTATTTTTATTACACCAAATTATTTTTCTCATAACCGGTTTAGGTGCACTTAGGGGAGGAGTTATTATTAAAAAGAAAATACCCGACTGCTTTTTTATTTCATAGTTGTGATTTTTGCGTTTATAATTCGCCATGTTAGATTTTTGTTATTTTGTCACTCGCCGTGTAATGCCGGCTTAAAATAGCATCACCCCAATTCTACCCGTGGGTGTCGTAAAAAGCGACTGAGGGCAGCAGCGTTCCCTGTGAATTAATGATTGCACTGCACTCGCCAATCCGCCTGCCAAGCGTGGTATATGGCAATACCCCCCAACACGGGGGAGGCCCGTGTCTAGCAGTGGACTGTTGTGGCTGTAAAGTTAAAAGGTGTCACTTGCGCTGCTGAGACGAATCTTACGATACCTCATATATCAACTATCAAGGTCCAACAAGCCAATTAGGCTGTAGCCCATGAAAAAGAATTTTCTTGTCCACATACATACATGTCTTTATCCTTACGCCCACATGAATTCTGCATGCCTCAGCCTTTGTCGGCTTGTCTGAACTTAGTATTAGTAGTTCAGTGTTATCGATAGTAGTACTATCGATACTTTTGCAACACTAAGTTACACTTCAAATTGACATGTCAGAAGCATGCAGGGTGCGCACAATGTGCAACAAATATTGTGCAAAGAATAAAACGCGCTAGGTTTCATGCAGCAGTAAAAAAATTACGACATTGACACGGAATTTCGGGGTGCATATTTTTACCACGCTTTCCTTTGTTGCATTTCTGTTGTGAAGGTAGTTTACGCGGCAAGAAATAGGCGTCAAATTTAATGCACCACGAGAATCGATGTCAAAAGTAACAAATGTTTTGTGCTGCTAAATCTTCATGCGCTCCGAAATTGTGCAACCAGAGAATTTATGCTGACTGTCGTTCGTTTTATTTTTAAATTTGTTAGAGATGAACCATCAACGTTGCGCATACAAATCTATAACGCGAATAGCTAGTCGCTTCTGGCACATCGCCGGCCGCTGCCGCGGCACGCTCGCTTGGCTCGTACATTGTGGTCAAAGTTCTAACTTAACCTTGAGCTATTCGCACCAGGTTTGGTTAGGCTATACCTAACGGACCTATAAACTCGAAACTGCAACTTGCGATTTCTAGATAACTAAGACTTTTTGAGTACTCCGCTATAGTGGAAGAGCCGAGGGGGTAAGTGCCACGATAGACTAGGTTTGGATCGTTGACCGAGACCATAAGAGTAAACATACCTAGAGACGACACTCCTGCTCCAGACGCGCTCAAGGTCATTATATTTGCCTACCGTCTGGCGCTCGCAGAGCGACCGATTCGGCCGGGAGTGCGCTTCGCCGCGTAAGCGTTCGTCGCGCGGGTCAAATTTTGTTTTTTCGGAAATGTTTAGCCTTTCCGAATGACTATGGTGCTTATGGCTGTAAAAGTGATTCGAGGATGACTCTCCATCTTATTTTTTTAATTTGCCTAAAGATGAGCAAAGGTTCTAGGTACAGTAAATAGGTACCTACCATTCTTAATAGGTGCGTATTAGTTTTGTGTTGTCCTATTTTTACTCACATCGGTACCTACTAAGTACATAGTTTCAGTTCAGTTTTCTAACCCGACATACCTACTTACCTAAGGTACCTGAGGTAGGTAGGTGGCTAAGTTATTGTTAGCTGATTATGACAACCGATGTGGCGCAGTGGTTAGCATGCCTGCCTGCCACGCAAAGGTTCCGGGTTCAATTCCCGGTGGGGTCACTCACAAAGTTGATATTTATCACTTTGTGAATTTGTTCCCAGTCTGGTTAGGACATTGCAGGCTGAACCACCTGATTGTCCGCAAGTAAGATGGTTCCGTGCTTCGGATGGGCACGTTAAGCCGTCGGTCCCGGTTGCTGTCTATGATGGCGGTCGTTACACAGCCATGTCAGAGGCCTGCTACTTGTAGTAGGCGGTTGAAAAACTCTGACACCAGAGTTCATCGGGTCGTTGAATGACTCGGTGTCCCACACGAAAAAGAAGAAGAAGCTGATTATGGTAACAAACAAATTCGTATTCATCGCAAATCTTTTAAAATAATTGCATTTGCACGATTTTTCATCATATGGCGCGTAGGTGTGTAAACAAACTACGCCGAAAGTCATGCAACTGCTTGTCGAGCCGCTAGTTTGGAATAAAACTATTAGCACGTGACAGCCCTGGCTTAATGTGCGGGAGCGCGCGGGGCGTTGCAGGCTGAGGGGGGAAGTAGGTATTTAAAGCGCGGCTATTCGGGCCCAGACAAAGGAGTTTCACTTCTACACGGTAGTGTTATTATTTATTCTTATGCCGAGACTTAAACAAGTCGTAAGACCCAGGTCTAAGATGAGATAGGTTAGGGGTGTCGGAAGGGCATTAGTCCGGTATGGCTGGCATTATTTGAGGGCGTAACTTACAAAAATTCTAAAGTCGCTAATTTTTTGTACGATTGTGCAATTTGTGTCTATAAAGCACATATTTAATTTTGTGCCATTTTTTAAGCTTGAGTAATTTTTTGATTAAATGTATGGCAGCTCATTATTAAATTATTTTTTAAGTATGTAGGTACCTACAGAACAATACTAAAAAGTTTACCAGTATTGTCTCTGTGACAGTTAACGCAGTGTAAAAACCTTGTTTGAGTCGCTTTTCCACTGATAACGAAAGTATGTTTCCTCACATCTAAAATGGCACAAATTAATAAATTGGGATCAATGAATGGTCCAGAAGCTATGAGCAAAAAACCATCGACTTTAATATTTTTGAAACACGAAAAGCTAGCCGTACTGGACTACATCTTTGGAGAGGTCTGCCAAGCTCTTCCGGCAGGGTGCGCAGTGGCAGACCAAGCTTTTTTTTACATAATTTTTCAATGGTTAACTGATGCCAGCACTTTTATTGTGGTACCTTATGACAATTTTTACGAAAAAATGTCATTGAAAAATATCGATTATTTTTATGTTTCGGCAGGATTGGCTCTGGCAAACCTGGGTCTTACGACTTGTTTAAGTCTCGGTCAACGATCCAAACCTAGCCTATCGTGGTACCTTATGAGATAGGCACTTACCCCCTCGGCTCTTCCACTACTAGTAAAGTTCAGTGACATGACATCGAATCTCGGGTGGCATTTTTTGTGCTGCGCTTTTCTAAAGCACAGTGAGAGTTAGAGTTAATTTAAAACATGGATATTTTATTGCTTTACCATGACGTGTTTTATTGTCTGCATGAGTTTTGACATTAAACAAGCGCTTCATGAAAATAAAAGAAAAAAATAGGCGTCACGAAATATGCAGCCCAAGAGTTCCCGACACAATTACGTGAATTTCGGTGCTGCATAATATTTGACGCCGAATATTTGGTGCACATTTTCTATTGCCCATTGTGGTAGCCCAGCAAGCAAGGAGGAACACATAAAAGTTAAGCAAGGAAGAAGTTCGTTTTACGTGCCGAAGAAGTTTCGTTTCAGTTTTTGCACAAGTTGTACATCACAAAGGGCAAATGAAGGTTATTTAGATTTTTGCAAAAATCAAAATGATCTTTAACTTTTTCGATCTAAAAACATTAAAATACTATAATAGACCAAAATATCTCCAAATGGATTTTTTATTTTACGTCTTCGATTCAAGGTTTACATGCCCAATTGTCAGGTTTAGTGCATCCGTTTAAAATACACCCGCCATCCTGGCGTCAGAATGGCTGGTCATTTTGAAATCGTTATATCTAAGCATCTGATAAATGTACGACATGGATATTTAAGTACAAATACGTACATTTAGTGTACATTTAATACATTTAATCTTGATTTATTTCGAGATTATACACCCGCCATTCTGATGGACACCAAATGTCAGCATCCCTGTCATCGTCAATTTTACGAAGTCAACATAAAACGAGAATGTTACTGGCTGTTTTTGTTTTTGGATGTGCACGGTTTACATTTTATTCAAAAGTTGTAAGGGTTTTTCTGGTTATTCTTGGTTTTGGCGGATTAACACGTATATTTATCCTAATTTGTGTTTATTTATACGTCCATTTCACTTATTATTTAAATCCTGGAGTACAGACTTTATTTCAAATTCTAATGAAGAAAGCTATAAGGTGTGCTTGGGGCAGCTTTCAATAATTTTTAAGGGGCACATTTGAACATACAAAGTAGCACCTAAAAAAATATTGTAAAAATTAAGTTGAAATAAGGGATTGATAATATTTATAATCGTTTAGCAACGTATCATTGTTTTGTTTTTTAGTAATTTTGTTCAAAAATCTTTACTAGATCGAAAACTACTGAGTCTTAAGTGGTCAAAAATTATATTGACAAAATCTGTAGCATTTTTCACGCAAGCAAGTTATATCAGAAACTAGAGTCAAACACAATCAAAATGCAAGAAATATGCATATTTCGCTGTAATAAATATTAAATAGTAACAGAAATAAACTACTTGTTCAAAAGTGCCCCGGGCTTGTTCAAATCTGCCCCGGGGTGGGGCAGCTTAACGCTTTCCGCGCTTGTAGTAAAACCGCCGTAGCACATTTTCGTGAAAAGCTATTTTAACATGAATATCGTTTTTATCATCCCAGATAAATGCTACCTAATACAACATGCACAAAAATATTAAGAAAATTAACTATTTTGGAAGTTACAACATGTTTTGTAAATTCTGTAAAAAGCTGCCCCCCTCTCCCCTACCTACTACAAGTTACGATTTCCTAACACGGAGGTAATTGCTTATGCTAGAAACAAGTTTATTATTATTGAAAGAACCCCGAAACTCAAAGTATGTAACAAGTGGTTTCAGTTTATTTTCGATATTATGTGTTTATGTTTAACATTGAAGTTAAACATAAACATAATCTCCATAAAATCTCTTGTAAAATCTTATCTCCATCGGCCTGGCAATTTCCGAAATATTTAAGTTTGATCTCAACATGTTAATTTACTAAAGATTGGCATAAAAAATCTAATTGTCTAGCAGGCATAGTTTCCGAGAAAAACACGTTTAATGTTTGACAGCTGTCGTTCGAAATGTTGATTTCGTCAAAACCTACATAGTCCGAGCGGCGGCTGGTCTCAACCATATCTCATAAAGGATAAAGAATATTTTAGCTATGTACGGGTAGAGGAGCTCTAGTACTTCAGATTGGTCGTGGTCTGCCGCGGCGCAGCTTGGCACGTTTGGCGGAGTAGCTAAAAGTTTGCCCTCTGAAAAAAGTTAAAAATATCTCATCGAAGAATAGAATGAGACATGACTGTAGCGATAGGAGCAGTTTAGTAAAGCGTATAAATCTTGGTCTGCCGGCTGCTATCTTGGCACGTTTGGCGGAGTAGCTAAAAGTATGCCCTCTTAAAAAGTAAAAATAAATAAATAATAATAATAAATAATAATTTTACTTTTTAGTAAAAAATTTATCTCTTCGAATAATAGAATAAAAATATGTCGTACCGATAGCTTGCTTAAGTCTGCCTATAAAAATACTGGTCTGCCTGACCACAGCCTGGTAGTTTTCCAGATACGACCACTTTTACGTTTTTTTGAGAAAATTTTATTTCATCGAATAACAGAATGAAACTAAGTTGTAATAATAGTATATTTATAGCTGATCACATATCCCTTGGTCTACCTGAGCTCAGTCCGGTAGTTTCTCCGGTGCGACCACTTTTCGATCTCAGTAAATTTCAATTTTAAAGGACCTTGACTTTGATTATTCAGGAGTGGGCCCCGTCAATAAAATGAAAATTTGTCAGTGTACAGAAATGAGATTTACAGAGGTGTAATCTCTCAATGTCTAGATGAAATTATACAATTTCAATTATACGAGTCAAGCAAATTCATTATCCCCGAGGCTTACAAAGTTTTTTTCTCAAAATGTGCTAGGAAATAACAAACAAAGTTACGTACTTTATTAAAAATGTTCCCACGGTCAGTTTGGCTTCAGCCCTATGCACCTTATGTTTGGCGGCGTGCAATCCATTTCGATACTAGGTATTCTCATCTTTATTCCGTTTTAAACAAAAGAGACTACAATACAACATACATACATACATACATAAATCACGCCTTTATCCCTACGGGGTAGGCAGAGCGTCAACGGCCGTAAAAATACGGTCGTTATCGCCACGTCTGACAAATCTTTGAGGGCCGTTTTAGCTATTGTCGTGTATCGCTATAGTGACAGGTTGTCAGCCTGTCGCCTAAAATTGCAATACACTTGAAACCCTCGAGTCCTTTAGTCGCTTCTTACGACACCCACAGGAAAGAAATGGGGTGATGCTATTCTAAGCCGGCATCACACGGCAATACAATATACAATACAATACAACAGCCCCAATTATGAAAATTTTCACGTTTTTCAGTTTGTTTTTCTACCATTTGTGGATTTTTTAATAAAAGGGCCCTTAGCAAGGCACAGTTTTCATTGCATTTTTTTATCCTATTGGTCCATTTAGGATAGGCAAGGGTTATAAAATTATACAGCCTTGTCTTTAGTTTGTTCATATTAACTTTTCATACAAAATTACGTTCCGTTCTCATGAGATTCAAAGAGATATCTATTTTGAAATTAATTACCTGTGTGGCTTAGCGTGTAACGAATTCACTTTGCTGGACACCTGCAAAGCAATTCCATACAACTTTGCAGGCGCGGTCAGAGACATGACACACAATGGGAAAATTTGCGTATTCTTTTTTTGAAAGAAATGAACATATTTCCTAGCATGTTTGAGAAAAAACAGTTTTTAGTTTTACAGGCTGTCATTTTATAGATTGTATAGGCCTACAATAAGTCTAGCTTGCATGGTTTCCGAGAAACAAGAGAGAAGACCGACTAAAGTCACCTGTGTGTGTACCTTAGGCTCTTATCACACAAGCAGTTTTGGGAGCGGATGCGGAATGGAGGCGGATGCCGGCAATATTATATGTGCCAAATCTTTGCAAATCCACCGCGCGTCCGCAACGAATTCGCTGCGCATCCGCCTCCACTCTGCATCCGCTCTCAAACCGCTTGTGTGACAAGAGCCTATAGTCCGAGCGGCGGCTGGTCTCAACACTATCTTACAAAAGAATAGAATATTTTAGCTATGTACGGGTAGAGGAGCTCTAGTACTTCAGATTGGTCGTGGTCTGTCGCGGCGCAGCTTGGCACGTTTGGCGGAGTAGCTAAAAGTTTGCCCTCTGAAAAAAGTTAAAAATATCTCATCGAAGAATGGAATGAGACATGACTGTAGCGATAGGAGCAGTTTAGTAAAGCGTATAAATCTTGGTCTGCCGGCTGCTATCTTGGCATGTTTGGCGGAGTAGCTAAAAGTATGCCCTCTTAAAAAAGTAAAAAATATCCCATCGAAGAATAGAATGAAAATATTTCGTACCGATATCTTGCTTGAGTCTGCCTATATATATACTGGTCTGCCTGGCCACAGCCTGGCAGTTTTCCCGGTCCGACCACTTTTACTTTTTTTAGTAAAAATTTTATCTCTTCGAATAATAGAATAAAAATATGTCGTACCGATAGCTTGCTTAAGTCTGCTTATAAAAATACTGGTCTGCCTGACCATAGCCTGGCAGTTTTCCAGGTCCGACAACTTTTACATTTCATCGAATAACATGTGCGTTAGGACCGCGGGTGTACAAGTTAGGATTGAGCTGTTTATCTACAGGATGGTAGTACCTGCAGTGTACCTCAGTGAACCTCCAATGAAATCCAGTGTACCTCTTTAGATAAAAAGTTATTAGATGAAATATGCACACCTGCCATTCTAACGTTAGGATGGCGGGTGTACATTTTTATTTCGGTTTGTAGATACTTATTTCGCTTTGGCATGTATTTAACGCGGCGACAAATTGATACGATACCGGATCTTAAAAAAAACTGAAAATGGATAGTAAATAAACTACTTTGGCGACTAATTTGAGGTAGCATCCTAACTAGAAAGCGGCAGATTTTTAATGAGATTTGAGGTCTTATTTAACTTTTATCTGGCAGTGATTTTCTTTTGTGGCAATTAAATTATCTTCTAAGACTACAAATTGTTGGCGGATAAAAAAGTTAAAATAGGCTTTCATAAATTCTAAAATGGGGTTGTCTATAAACTTGACCAAGGTCTGAAATAAATACAAACATGATCTTTAAAAAAATACTTTTGGTTCATTTGTAGGGATCTAAATAAACCAAATTGTGACATGCTAAAAAACTTTTCTTGGTCTATTTATTGTTTTAGACTCTTATTTATTATTAACATTCCCTCTTTTAAATGAACTTTTAATGAACCTACCTACTTTCAGTAACGAGAATTGCCTACGATACTGACGTAAGTAAGTATTGTAGGCAACTCTAGGTACTCAAACATAAGTATTGTTGCTAAATTTAGGTAGATACTTAAAAAGGTAGGTTCATTTATTCCAGCTTTCAACTCATTTTTTATTAATTCAAAACAGCGTGCAATAAAAGGCCTAAAATTTTATTCATTGTATTTTTTAATTAATTATCCTTCAACACAAAATATGTCATTTACTTAATAGTCACAAAGCGATTATTTTTATACAAATATAAAAATTCTTTCATCCACCGCTTGCTATTGGCTAGAAACGCGCTCAATGCCCTGCTCAGACACACGAGCACATTTGCCGCCATTTTCAAGAATTTACGAATCAGTAAACAATATTCTAATATCCAAATACATTATTATAATACCCAGGTTCAGTTTTAAAGCTACCTAAAAATCACTGCCAGATGTGTATTTTTATAATGAAAGCCAATAGTTGCCAGTAAAAAATGTTTGATATCTACTTGGAAAAATTAGTCGCCACATTAGGTTTTTTAATACCTTAACCAGTTTTACGCTGATCCTGCTTAATATATTTGATACCTTACAGTAGCAGCCGTTTTTTAGTTTTTTTTCTATCCTAGTATTTTATTGCTTGTATAGTTTAAGAGTTGCTAAGATATTTAATCACTGCAAAGTTAGTTTTTTTGTGACTTAATAGAAAGTTGTCTAAAAAGTATTTCAGTTGCCGTGTTAAATATTTGCCTTTCGCTTTTATTCTTTTGTACTTTTGTGTACCGGCAGTGTACCTGTACATAAAAATATAAAATAATCAAAATGTTGACAAATACATACATACATACATACATCACGCATTTATCCCTTGCGGGGTAGGCAGAGCGTCAACGACCGTAAAAGTAAACTGGATTTTAATATAACTATACAAAGGTACACTGCAGGTACCACCATCTTGTAGGAAAGTAGCTCTCTAAGTCTTCTGCTTTTCTGGAAATAACGTTTACAAAGTCTCCCCTAGGGCTCAAGTGCCCCCAGTTTCCCCTATGCCGTTTTTACACGTTTTTACTGGTATTTGTCATCATTTTGATTATTTAATAATTTTATGTACAGGTACACTACAGGTGCACCAAATTACTATAAACGAAAATCGAAATATGTATCTACAGACCGAAATAAAAATGTACACCCACCATCCTAACGTAAGTATGGCGGGTGAGCATATTTCATCAAATAACTTTTTATCTAAAGAGGTACACTGGATTTCATTGAAGGTACACTAAGGTACACTGCAAGTACCACCATCCTGTAGGAAAGTAGCTCTCTAAGTCTTCTGCTTTTCTGGAAATAACGTTAACAAAATTTCCCCTAGGGCTCAAGTGCCCCCAGTTTCCCCTATATCGTTTTTACACGTTTTTTACTGGTATTTGTCAACATTTTGATTATTTTATATTTTTATGTACAGGTACACTGCAGGTACACAAAAGTACAAAAGAATAAAAGCAAAATAAGTTTCTACAGACCGAAATAAAAATGTACACCCGCCATCCTAACGTTAGAATGGCGGGTGTGCATATTTCATCGAATAACTTTTTATCTAAAGAGGTACACTGGATTTCATTGTAGGTACACTGAGGTACACTGCAGGTACTACCATCCTGTAGATAAGCAGCTCAATCCTAAATTGTACACCCGCGGTCCTAACGCACATCTTTGAATACACCTCTGCAAAGTTTGTATACCAATCTTTAGTAAATTAACATATTGAGATCATACATAAATATTTCAGAAATTACCAGGCCGATGGAGATAAGATTTTAAAAGAGTTATAAACACACCTAATATCGAAAATTAACTGAAACCACTTGTAAGGTACATACTTTGAGATTCGGGGTTCTATAATATTTTTATTATGTAGGAATTAATTACCCATTGTAATCATCTTGTGAAATTGTAAAACAAACACTAAATAAAATTTATGTAAAATTCCAAATAAAATTAATTGTTTGTTGATGTGCACAGATCTCTTATATATATGTCCCTGAAGGGAAAGATAGGCCACGAAACGCTAGTTTATATAAGTCTATGGGCCACGCTCAATATAAAGCAGCCACCATATAAAATCCCAGGAAAAAAATAAAAAATAATGACGACTAGTGAAGATTATAATATTATATAGAATCTTACTGCACACTACGTCCGTTTAGAAAAAAAAAAACGTTCAGAAATATGATAGGTATACCTATTGTTAGAAATAAAATACTGCTAGCGCCATCTAACCACAAAATTAGGAAGCTAAGAACTAACAAGAAGCCATGGCGCTAGTGTAGCAGAAATGAACCATAGAATCTAGAAGTTTAAAATGGCTGCAGCCGGCCAATCACAGGCGACTATAGATTCTTGTCTTTGGATAGAGTCAGATCTGTCAGGGAGTCGGCGTCGGTTGTCTTGTTCTTGCCGCGCTTTTCGGTGTCGTCGGAAAAAAAAGAGTTTGGAGTGTGAATTTTATTGTGTAAAACTTCATATTTTACACTATATACCCCTTGGTTAAGCTGAACGCTCACTTACGCGCACAGCCGAACCGTACGCGCCGCATTTTGAATTCTTTGTATGAAGTTCTATGGAACCTCGCCCATCTGTCAGCACAGCCGCACCACAGATGAACCTAAATATGTAGACAGCCGCACCGCACAGCCCGAGGCACAGCCGCATTTTGACGAATTCTCTTGTCGACTCTGATGATGCCATCAGCACTATGCGGGTAGTGTGGCCATATTAAGCAGTTTTCTTTTTTTAATAAAAGAACTTTAGCAGATTTAAAAGCCAAGTTTTCAGATTTTGGCAGATTTTAAGGTTTTTTATGCTATTAAGCAAGTTAAAGAATGTTTACTGTTTTTTAGAAATATTCCACAAGATAGTAATTTTAAACTTGGTGTTTTAATCAAACACTAGATATTGATATTAACTTTTTGGTTACAAAGTTAATACAAACGAAGTAAGGGGAAAAAATTCACGCCACCGATGGGATTCGAAAAGGATTCGAACCCACGTCTTCTGACAAGCCGGGTCAGACGTGTTAGACCGCTACACCACAGAGGCTCTAGCCCAGGCGGCGAAATTGCGAACCACTTGCTTCGTTCATATATTTTTGTCACTTGATTACTTACGGGTAGCTTAGCGCCATCTATGACATTTTTTAGTAGAACTATACAGTCACTCAACTGACAACATTACGTATGTACAATTTGACGAGAGATGGAGCTTTTTCCGATTTGTGAATGTTTACTATTTTGTAGAAATATTCCACAAGATAGTAATTTTTAACACTTGATGTTTTAATCAAACACTAGATATTGATATTATCTTTTTGGTTACAAAGTTAATACAAACGAAGCAAGCAGAAAAAAATCACGCCACCGATGGGATTCGAACCCACGTCTTCTGACAAGCCGGGTCAGACGTATTAGACCGCTACACCACGGAGGCTCTAGCTCAGGCGGCGAAATTGTGAACCACTTGCTTCGTTCATATATTTTTGTCACTTGACTACTTACGGGTAGCTTAGCGCCATCTATGACATTTTTAGTAGAACTATACAGTCACTCAACTGACAACATTACGTATGTACAAGTTCGTTTGTATTAACTTTGTAACCAAAAAGTTAACAAGCTAAAGAAGCTTAATAAACAGGTCAAAATAAAATAATAACATATTTTGGTAGGTTGAATTGTAGATTGTAACCGAGATAGGTATCATAACAACAAATAAATATGGTCACACTGGCTGTGGTCAACTAATGTTGCCAGACCAATCCTGATAATTTCCCTCTCATACTTGCCTGTTTACATTGTGATTGATGATGTTTCTGCGCTAAAATATCGCCTTAACCCATCCGAAAAGACGCGTATCGACCAATCGAATGCAAAATCTAGACACACAGCAGTGTGTCCACCAAGTTCGAGCACAAAAAGCGACACACCGGCCGTGGGTTATATTACACGAACCATTTCGGGCCAAGTTCGACCCACCTATAACTCAAAATCTCTTTTATCTACGCATATGAAATTTCTAGTATCTGTCGAGATCTACTTACTTATCTAAAATACAAAATTTCATTAATGTACCTATTGTAGGTCTTGAGATATTGACGTCAGAAAATCGCAATTTTACTATACACTCACTGACTGACTGACTCACTCATCAAAAACCTAGACCACTTTCAATGGTCGTATTGACTTGAAATTTGGCATGGAGGTAGGTCTTTAGGTCAAGGTAAAGGAAAAAATCTGAAAATGGCCAAGTGTGAGTCAGTTTTAAAAATAATGAAGGTGTAAATTCATACCCCTAAGGAACTAAAACAAAAATTTATCTATATCTTCCAATCGTCGTACCGACCTAAAATTCGTTACGAAGGTTTGTATTTAGTAAAAGTTAAGTATAAATGAGATATTTCCTTACCTAACTTAATCATAAGAAAAAAGAAAATTGATTTTCCGCAGTTTGGAAAGTAGATTCTTATTTCCAAACTGCGAAAAATCAAGTGTGCATTCCTGTAACTATTTTTAACTGAGGTCTGTGTATGGAACTTGGTACTTATTTAGATCTCACTTCTTTTATAGGCGAAGCATTCCAATATTATTATCGAACTTGGCAGCCTTTCACATTTATGTTTTGGGTGGGTCAACTTTACAACGCACATCACGGTACTTCGCAAATGCATACTGGACCGAGCTTTGTCAAAGCATTCAATCATGCGCTGATGTGGGAAACTTTGGTGGTGTTTACGCTGGGATTAAAAAGGCCCTTGGTCCTTTTCCTAAAAACAGCCCCTTAAAGAAGCGGACGGCTTTGTTATTACAGATGCTCAACGCTAACTCGAACGATGGGTAGAACATTATGTTGGTCTCTACTCAGAACCAGTGAACATAATGCCAGAAGCTGCTGATTGCATGCCAAAACTAGCTACCTGGACTGAGTTAGATGATCTTCCTACCATAAGGGAGTATCACAAGGCTGTTAAGCAGCTTAAAATTGGAAAATCACCTGGAAACGATGGTACCCACGCCGAAATTATCAGGCTCAAGTGCATAATATTCTGCATTGTGCTATCCCATCCTGCACAATCTGTTGTGTAAATGTTGGGAAGCGGGATATATACCACAGGATATGCGCGATGCTAACATCAATAACCTATACTAAGGCAAGGGTGACCGCGGTGACTGTAACTGTTATCGTGGAATATCCCTTTTAAGTATAGTAGGTAAATTATTTGCTCGGTTAGTCTTAATAAGACTCCAGAAACTTGCTGATCGTGTATATCCCGAATCGCAATGTGGATTCCGCGCCCAACGTTCCACAACAGATATGATCTTTACACTTCGCCAACTGCAGGAAAAGTGTAGAGAGCAGAAAACACCTCTGTTTGTGGCGTTCGTCGACCTTAACAAAGCCTTCGACACCGTGAGCAGAGAAGGACTCTATACTGCACTTTTAAACATCGGGTGCCCTCCAAAACTTCTAAGCCTTATTAAATTCTTCCACGAGGACATGAAAGGATCTGTTGTTTTTAACGGCAATACATCCGAGCCGTTCGAAATGCGTAGAGGTGTTCGCCAAGGCTGCGTGTTGGCTCCTACTCTGTTTGGTATTTTCTTCTCATTGCTTTTTAAGGTTGCTTTCGGCGATGACCAACAGGGTATACACCTGCACACTAGGGCTGACGAGAAGCTGTACAATATCTCGCTTCTTATGTCAAAGCGTAACCGCGATGACTTATTCGTCGATAGCCTTCTGTTCGCTGACGATGCAGCCTTCGTTGCTAATTCTCAAAGTGAGCTTCAAGACATTGTTGATAAGTATTCCCACGCGTGTTCTCTGTTCTCAATGTCCATTAATGCCAAAAAAACAGTAGTGCTAGCTCAAGGTGGAGAAACACCACGTATTTTGCTCGGTGGCGTTCCCTTGGACATAGTTGACAAGTTTTGCTACTTGAGCTCGACTGTGTCGAACAATCTTACCCCCGATGCTGAGATCAATACTCGTATCGGCAAAGCGGCGACCATGTTCGGTAGGCTCAGTACAAGAGTATGGAATAATAAACACCTGACCACAAAAACCAAGATAATTGTTTACCAAACTTGCGTTCTAAGCATACTCTTGTATGGAGCTGAAACCTGGACTTCGTACGCAAAACAAGAACGTCGACTCAACACATTTCATATGCGCTGCGTAAGAAACATCTTACATATAACTTGGCAGGACAGAGTCACAAACGAGCGAGTTTTAGAAATTGCACAGCTGCCTAGCTTTACCGCTTTGCTTAAGCAAAGACGATTGCGGTGGCTAGGCATGTGTACCGCATGGAACCTTCGCGTCTACCGCGGCGTGTCCTGCTTGGCGCCGTAGCTAACGCCAAAAGAGGAGTTGGAAGACCGATGCTACGTTTTAAAGATTGCGCCAAACGGGACATGGCTGCGTTTGACATCGACCATCAAAGCTGGGAGAAGCTTGCTGAGAATAGGATGTATGGCGAAAGCGTGTGTTTGATGGGCGTAAAGCTCACGATGATGCCTGGTTCACTGGTCTCGCAAACAAAAGGCAAAAACGACATCTAAACATGCATGTGTCAGTCTCCAATTCCACCTTCGTTTGTAGAGCGTGCAGAAAGTCATGCCGCTCCCGTATCGGCTTATACAGCCATGAAAAATCTTGCCTCAGACACTGAATAAATCGTCTGTCACAGACCTATGAGGCTAATGATGATGATGATGATGATGTCTCAGCACGTATAAAAGTTTCTTTGAAGGAGTTGTAAGTCTTGACGAGACCCACATTTTAAGTGACAGCTGTTAAACTTCAAACTCGTTTACCTCGTTAAATACGTATTTTACACCACATAGTAGGTCTGGATGAGATCTATGCTTTAAGTGACAGATGTCAAACTTTAAACTCGTTTTTCTTGTTAACTGTGCATGCTACACTACTTGTTTTTTCAGAAAAGTTGTAGGTCTTGACGAGATCTACATTTAAAGTGACAGCTGTCAAATTTTAATTCATTTATCTCGTTAACTGTGCATGCTACACAACTAGTTTCTTTGGAAAAGTTGTAGGTCTTGACGAGATCTACATTTTAAGTGACAGCTGTCAAACTTTAAATTCGTTTATGTCGTTAACTGTGCATGCTACACAACTAGTTTCTTTGGAGAAGTTGTAGGTCTTGACGAGATCTACATTTTAAGTGACAGCTGTTAAACTTCAAACTCGTTTACCTCGTTAACTGTGCATGCTACACAACTTGTTTCTTTGGAAAAGTTGGAGGTCTGTACGAGACTTACATTTTAAGTGACAGCTGTCAAACTTCAAACTCGTTTACCTCGTTAAATACGTATTTTACAATTTTACACCACATAGTAGGTCTGGATGAGATCTATGCTTTAAGTGACAGCTGTCAAACTTTAAACTCGTTTTTCTTGTTAACTGTGCATGCTACACTACTTGTTTCTTCAGAAAAGTTGTAGGTCTTGACGAGATCTACATTTATAGTGACAGCTGTCAAACTTTAAACTTGTTTTCCTCGTTATTTGTGCATGCTTCACTACTTGTTTCTTTAGAAAAGTTGTAGATCTTGACTAGATCTACATTTTAAGTGACAGCTGTTAAACTTCAAACTCGTTTACCTCGTTAACTGTGCATGCTACACGACTTGTTTCTTTGGAAAAGTTGGAGGTCTGTACGAGACTTACATTTTAAGTGACAGCTGTCAAACTTCAAACTCGTTTACCTCGTTAAATACGTATTTTACACCACATAGTAGGTCTGGATGAGATCTATGCTTTAAATGACAGCTGTCAAACTTTAAACTCGTTTTTCTTGTTAACTGTGCATGCTACACTACTTGTTTCTTCAGAAAAGTTGTAGGTCTTGACGAGATCTACATTTAAAGTGACAGCTGTCAAATTTTAAATTCATTTATCTCGTTAACTGTGCATGCTACACAACTAGTTTCTTTGGAAAAGTTTTATTTATTTATTTATTTAATCAATTACAATGATATAGCTTAACAGGCTAAACCTAATTACTATACAGGGTAAATGAGATCAAAATTCTTAAAAATAATGAGATCACAAAACATTATTAAGATTAGGTTACACTAACAAAAACAAAATAAAAACTAAAAAACATTATCAAAACAAATTATAAGTTCTTACAAAAAACTAAACATTCTTTTTGGGTTTCTTAGTCTACTAGAAACCCTTATAGTTTCGTCAAGTCTGTCTGTCTGTCTGTCTGTCTGTCTGTCTGTCTGTCTGTCTGTCTGTCTGTCTGTCTGTCTGTCTGTCTGTCTGTCTGTCTGTCTGTATGCCGCGCCCTCATATCTTCGTCAGTTTTAGAGCTATCGACATGAAATTTGGTGAGAAGATAGATCGTCTTGACCCAAATATAGAAATGTTAAGAAAAAATTATATTAAATGTTTTTTGGACCCCCTCCCATACAAGTGAAAGGGGGGCAAAAAAAATATTTTTATTCTGTAATATTGAGTAGGGTATCGTTGAATAGGTCTTTTAAAACTAAGGTGAGGTTTCTTTGAACTAAAGTCACTAAAATGTTTCTGTCACGAGATATTTGCTTTTAAAAAGGGCGTTTTTGAGCCATAATTTGTTCCAGCTGTAACTTCTAAAGTATAAACGCTAAAAATTTGAAATAAATATGGAATATAGCTTACAATCTGAAGTTACAATGAAAACTATAACGGATATTGTACCCTAAAAGGTTTCAGAAAAAATTGAGTTTTTCTATTTGCGGTTGGTCATCATACTGCTGCTAACAAACCAGCAACAAAATTAAGTTTGTAATGCTGAAAAACCTGATATTTAAACGTTGACTACGAAACCCTATTTGTGGGCGTGTCTGACACGCTCTTGGCCGGTTTTTTTATATCTGGCCACTTATCTGTGAAGAGATCTAGATGTGGTGCAGTTTGGAGTAAATTTCTCCATAAACTTAGTCCTCGCAGAAGAGGAGACTGGCGGTGAGCCACAGTGCGCGAGGGAGGCAGCGCCAGAAGGTGATGCCCCCGTCCACGCAAATATTTGTCAGGGACAAACAAGTGAAATGCTTAGAAAGCAAGTTCGGGCAACCGTATTCCCCGGGTATGCGACAGATAGTGATGAGCAATAGGATGTTCCTTCTGGTTTCCAGAGATTGGAAGCCCAGAGATCCCTGTAAATATGCCGTAGGGTACATAACGTCAGCGTAATGTGAAAACCCCGTAAGTGCTTAGAGCATAAGTTTTCAGGAGCAACAAAAAACCGTCTGCTGAAAAATTGTGTATGCAACATTTTTAAACTAGTGATTGTTTCTTATTATGTGCATGCTACTACACATAACTACGTCAACTATTTTTAAATATTCCTTGCCGAAAAGTTTATAAAGGGACTTAAGAAGTTGTCTAGAAAAACATAGATGGTTTCTTCATAGTTTACGAGGTTTTCCATAAAATAACACTGTTATTACGCCGTTATGGCTTTACCTCCGAAGAAAGAGGGAAGACCCAATAATAGTCCTAAAATCTGGCCAACTATTATTCTATTTTACCTAGTGCTGAAATTGACCAAAGGATGTCTCATAACGGCATACTAATACAGGTAAGCGCCGAATTTAAACAGTTCAGATGAAGTGGGTGGTCGTCCTTACACAGAACCATTTTTCTGTTTTCTTCATGCTTTGTGAGGCCTAACCAACTGCAAAGAGCAGTGTTCTGGTCATATAAAACAGCCATACCCATTTTATTTTTTAAGAATTTGATAAGCACTTAACACTATTACTAACGGGGCTGGACAGGGTTGGATGCAAAGTGGTAACGAGACATATTTAGAATAGGCGACCAGATAAGAAATACCATACTTTCAAGCGAGACTTTGAAACTGATCAGTCTTAGTAGAGAAACAGATCAGAAGAAACGATCATTCGCAGGTAACCATCACTTTGTAAAGGCTTTAGCACAGTAGACAACATGCGTATTATACAGCAAGTTAAACAGAAATCAGAGAAATATAACCAAACACAGTGAAAGGCTTTGGTGGACTGTGAGAAAGCCTTGAACTCTATTAAAACTGTTTTGGAGTTCTTGTAGCGCACGGTGCCAATTTGACTGACAATATGTGGTGATGAGATAAGTCACTACCTAATGAAAACGACGTCCCTACAAGTTCAAAACCACAAAACAACGCATGACGTTGCATTCCTGAAATTTCACCAACGGTATGGATAATATCGTCCAAGAATAAAAAGAACAGAGGAATAAATCAGGCATCAACGCCCACAGTTGGTAAATATCTCACGTATGCAGCTTTTCTAACGGATTTATTTGCATAATGACTGAATCAATCGGAGCAAAACCTGCAAAAAATGCTGTCCAGTCTTCTTCAAACGTCATGTTTAATTAGAAGTATGTGTATTTACCTAAATAAGCTGATAACTTCAAGAGGACGGCTGTTAGTGATCGGTCTTATTCTCCTCTTGGGGGTGGCTTACGTGATGCTTTTACTGAAGCTTCTCCCAATTATTTAGTCTTTTTTGTTACCCGCAAGAGAATACGCAATAATTATTTATTTTCTGAGTCTGTAGCAGAAAGGAAAATACTACGAAAAATCCTGGAATCAAAGAGAATTGAGGATAGAACCTTTACAGTCAGAAAAAAACAGGGAGATAGATGAGATAGTACGGAAGCCCAACATCATCGTGGAGAGTAAGGCCGGTAGACTGCGCTGGCTTGGCCAGGTAGAGCCGATGGAAGAGGATCGCACGGTCAAGAGGGCATACCTGGGCCGGCCGATGGGCAAGCGTCTGGTCGGAAGACCTAGATATCGCTGGACTGACAAATTTCCGAAGGACCTGCACTGGAAGCAAACTTGCCTGATTGGAAGCAAACTGCGATGAACAGGGAAGAGTGGCGTGCACTTCGGGTCGCTGAGCCAGCGTAGTAGTAATAACTGTATTTGTGATCTACCACTGTGGCTTTTGTAGACTGTTCTTCTTCTATCGTGTGGAGCAACAAGTCAAATTACCCGATGTTAACTAGGACTTAGGCAGTCATTAGCATGACAACCTCGTAAAGCTGAGATTATCAATCACATTTTAAAAACGTATAACACGCGATAGCTTTTACAAGGTTTTCCTAACTTATATATTTTGTATGAATACCTCGTATTTTATGCATATACGAGCTTTTCTAACATATGGCATTCATGGAATACCTTGTGCTCGCGTTTACAAGATTTTCACAGAAAAAAGGCGGACTAATAATCTTCACGAGGTTTTCATATGATGCAATAGATGGGGTTAGGAGTACTGTTTTTAACGTTGGGTCGAAATCAAACGATGGCTTGCGAGGTTTTCTATCCAAAGAGCAAATAAAATAAAAATATGGATTTTTGTACTTAAGAGGTTTTCACATTACACTGACGATAAATGGGTAATAACCGTATTGTTTTTTGTAAAGAGATCGGAGAAAAGCTTTTTGCACCTGTTCTAAAATTAGTTTGTAGCTGGATTCATGAGGGCCCCAGACAATCGATGCTGTCTCGATTTTACTTCTCACTAATGCAAAATAGAGAAGTTTTATCGCTGAAATGTCCGAGAATTCACGTGAATTACGGGTGACGAAACCCAACCTGCGAAAACTCTCAACTGCAAGGGACCCTATGTGATTATTAAATGTAAGTTGTTGATCAAACAAAACTCCAAGATCTTTGACTGACTCTACTCTGCTGATATTATCCTCCCCCAAGTAATAAGAAGCATAAATAGGCTTTATCTACACTCAGTTCGTAATATTCGTTTTACAGAATCGAAAGTACGAACGTAATGAACTGCATTACAAATATACAGCCTTTAAAAAAAAACTTTCATACTACTGGCAGCTACATAAAGTAACTCGATTTCTAGTATTTGAAAAAAAATTTAACGAATTGACCCGCGTACCAAATTGTAATCTGTTCCAATTTGACACTGGCCATCAGTAAGTCGAATGAAAAAAAAAACAAGTGTCACCGGCGGCGGGACGACATTTGAAATTATGAGGCTTGGAGGAAGGCTAGGTATGGAGACGCCATACGAAGAACTTCCCCTCTGTCACGGCCTATGCCCACTTGGGCTTATCTTATTACAAAAACCAGTTGCTGTCAGATCTTTTACTAGAACGAGTCCAGTCGCGCATGTCAAATGAGCTCCGATAAAAAGCCGAATTGTAGAGCTAATAATGCCTTTAAAAATTAGTAAAAATACAAATTTACAACAGAACGATATCACTTTTCATCTGAAAGTATTCCTCCAGTACAATATCACTAAATAATATATAAAATTAGCGATTGAAAATAGTACATAAGTGTTGCCAGTAAGTCGTACAAAATGTCTGATGTGGAGTTTTTTTTTAGGTGGATCTACAATAAAATAATTGTATTTTGTTCCTTTTGTTATTATTTTGTGTCGAACAATGGTGTTAATCATAGTATCGTTAATTTACAAATAAAGATTATAATATTCCACCATATAATGGGTAACAATTAACGATCTCAGTTTATTGATGCCTTTATTAACAGTAAATAGCTTGCTAAGTAAGATTAGAATGTTAGTTTGGGATTGTTCTACTTATTCAATGATGTTCATTTCCAGTCGATATTCAATGAAAAAACGATAATTTTAACTTGAAGTATTGAGCCACACTGAACCCAAGCTAGTGCAGTGAGCCAACTAATACAAAACGTCCATACTTTTTCTATCGCCATAGTTACAAACCTATACTATGTAAAGACGGTCTGTACCGAAAACTTTGCAGGCATGATCAGATTATGAAATTGAACAACTCTTACTATGGATTTTGGGAAACCCTGATTTTGTTCGAGTTTCATTGAAAATTAATGTCAGTCTCAGCTGGTCGGGTGACATCGGATGTCAGCCGACGTGGCGCAATGGCTAGTCCGATCAATCAATCAATCAATCAATCAAATATATTTATTATGGTACACAGGTGATAAAAGTGTTACAATAATTTTTAGAATGTCCTCTGTGACCCGCCAATTATGGGCATATAATAAGTAATCAGCCTTTATATAAAATTAAAATAACAAAATCAGGGTCAATAAAATCAATAAATTCAAATTACAAATGTCACAATAAAAAAATAATAAATCACAATAATAAATCACAGTTAAAAATAAAATAAGTAAATCATTATAAAAAAAAAAAAGCTATACAAGGTCAAAATTATGAGGTAAATAATTAAATTAAAATATAAAACACGAGATCATAAATTAATAAATTACAAATACAAAATTGAGACAATAAAATCAAATAGCCTTAATAGTTTTTTTCATTTAAATAATCATTAACTGAGTAAAAACATTTGTCAATTAAAAAATTTGTCAATGTGTTTCTAAATATATTTACATTAAGGGATTTAAAGTTCTCAGGTAAATTATTAAATATTTTAGGTGCCATCTCTATTACACTTTTTTTCATGAGCGCAGTTTTACACATTTTAGTTTGTATTTTGTGATTTCGTTTTCTAAAATTGAAGCCTACGGGATGAGATTTTGCTCTAAAGATGTTTGGGTTACATTTAACGAACATGGCACATTCCAAGATGTAAAGACATGGAAATGTGAGCAGCCTTAGAGCTTTAAATTGGGGACGGCAACTGTCTGTGGGTTTCATGCCGCAGATAGCTCTTACGCAGCGTTTTTGTGCTCTGAATATAACTTCCCTGTAAGTCGAGTTTCCCCAAAATATAACACCAAACCTCAAAACAGAACCTACAAAGCCATGATATGCCGATAACACTGTGTCGCGATCTACTGTCTTTGCTAACTTGTACAGTAAGTAGGAATGCCTGTAAAGTTTGTTACAGACTTCTTTGGAGTGTGCGTCCCAGGACAAGCCCTTGTCAATGTTTATTCCTAAAAATTTTGTGATTTCTACAGTTTCAATAGGTTTTCCGTTTAATGAAATATTAATGGGGGGGAGCTTTTTTCCTTTGACAAAATTGCATAATTTTAGTTTTGTCCAGATTAATATGCAAATTATTTGTTTCAATCCAATTGATAATGTCTTTTAAAGTTAAGTTAATCTCACGTTCAAAATTTTGTATATTTTTGCTTTCTATTATTAATGTGGAATCATCTGCAAAGAGCACCATTGGATAACGACTATGTTTTGGCATGTCATTTATATACATTAAGAACAGCAAAGGCCCCAAAACGCTGCCCTGAGGCACTCCGTACTTTACTGTTCTGTTCCGACTGCCTGTTCAATTCCTTTCGCTCACAAAGTTGATATTTATCACTTTGTGAATATGTTCCTAGACTGGTCAGGACACTACACAGGCTGAATCACGTGATTGTCCGAGAAGCAAGATGGTTCCGTGCTTTGGAGCCATGTTCAGCCGTCGGTCCCGGTTGCTGTCTATGGTCACTTAGACGGCTGTCGTTACACAACCATTTCAAAGGCCTGCTTCATGCAGTAGGTGGTTGAAAAGCACTGGCACCAGGGTTCATCAGATCGTTGGACGACTTGGTGTCCTTTAAACTGTTTAAACTTAAGTGCGACATTTTAACTTTAATTCATATATAAAAAGGATTTCGCACTTACCTACTTCTTATTACATCGCGGTTTCGCGACCGTTTCGGTCCAGTCGGTGGTCTTTTATCAGCCGGAGTGCTCAGACAAAACACGAATATTTGAAAATTTACTTTATAAATATTTGTGTCCGGTGGAAATCGAACCCACGAGCCTCGGCGTAGAAGACAGGGGTACTAACCACTACGTCATCGGGATAGTCGAAGTTATTATGTATGACTTGTTGTATAGATGGTTTTTTAGTAAATTCCCTTACATAATATCCTATGATACTTAATGATCAGTAAATAGAAGGTAGGTATTGCATTGATTGTACCTACATAATTGTATTATCTGGTCTATGGGGAAAGAAATTCATATTTTATTATTATTATTATTAATCAGGCAGGCAGTTTTTCAACTGATAACGCCTGTATCTTGCTCTTCAATTGTTTTGGTTGCCTTTCTGTGATGCTATGTGACTGTCCAGTTTGTTTTTGAATGAGTTGATGGATGAAGCTAATACGATTTCCTGAGGCAACTTATTCCATGCATCAACCACCCTGTTAGTTAGGAAGTGCTTATGTGGATTATTCTTTGAGCGCCTTTTCTTTAGTTTTAGTGTGTGTCCTCTTAAACGGGTATTTAGGTCTCGCTGGAACATGTTTTTGGTTAATTTATACCTAATGCAATATTTAAAATGATGTTATTGCGCCCATATTTCTATTTACTACAAAATCCTATTTTCAAGAACCAAGTTGCTTTTGAAAATGCAATAATATGACACAATATTGAGTAGACTGATGTAATTAATCGAAAGGTCAAGTATCGATATTGTCGATTCCAACACTAGCTTGATTTGACAGCTTTACCTCTCCCCCCGCAAAAAATGGCAGAAATATTTGTATAGAGTAAAGTAGCTATACCCACTCCCTTCCGGGCCGGCGGAACGGGACGGAAGATGAGTTGCTCGATGTTATGAGGACTTATTTATTATTTAATCTTTGCTTTAAATCATTTTTCGAATTAAAATTCACCGATAAATGCTATTTAATTTTAAAAGTTGTTCAGTTTTTATGAGCCTCCATTTTAACGTTTAGTTAAAAAGTTACTTATGTACAAAAGTCGTTCAGTTGGTGGTTCAGTAGATAGGCTTGCAATCGCCATAGTGCAATGCGGAGGTTTGAATTATTTTTCATAGTTTTTCTTGTAGAGTGTAGATAAAATAGTGTATGCAACTGCAAATAATTAGGCTTTAGAATGCTCGTGTCAAACTATTATCACACTCGGCTGCGCCTCGTGTGATAAACAGACACTCTCATCCTAAAGCCTCTCATTACTAGGCAGTTGCATAAACTACTATTACATCGCGGGTAAATGACATATTGCAGCACTTGGTGGGGTTAAAAAACAATTTATTACGCAAACTCCACTGTTGCACCGCATTGATATCATTTTGAAGCTGTTTACAATCCTCCAAACACTGCACTACGTATATTAGTTTTAAATCGTCAGCATACAACAAGCAAGAAGAGTGGCTTAAAACACTATCTAGATCATTGATCATTAGAACAAACAGCAGAGGACCTAATATTGATCCCTGACTAACCCCGGAGCGCGTATGATAAGATTTGGACACAAAACAGCCATGGCGTACATATTGGTGGCGATTCCGGAGATAATCGGCAAAAAAGGTCAACAGTGCAGGAGTAAAGCCTAAGCTGCTAAGCTTTTCTAAACGTATATCATTGTCTACTCGATCGAACGCCTTTGCAAAATCAAAGTAAACAACATCAACCTGCTTCCTCTGGTCCATATTACTTGACACAATATCAACCAGAGAAAGCAAGTTTGAGTTGACAGAACGACCAGCCCGAAATCCATGCTGTGCATCGCTTAAATACGGATCTACCTGTCTCTGGATTTTTGTGTGGAGTATGGATTCAAAAACTTTGGCTATTGCTGACATTATGGCTATGGGTCGATAGTTTTCTACTTTAGATTTGTCTTTAGTTTTAGGTTTTAGGTTAGGTTTATTTTAGTTGTAGGTCTTGACGAGATATACATTTTAAGTGACAGCTGTCAAACTTTAAATTCGTTTATCTCGTTAACTGTGCATGCTACACAACTAGTTTCTTTGGAAAAGTTGTAAGTCTTGACGAGATCTACATTTTAAGTGACAGTTATCAAACTTTAAACTTGTTTTTCACGTTATTTGTGCATGCTTCACTACTTGTTTCTTTAGAAAAAATGTAGATCTTGACGAGATCTACATTTTAAGTGACAGCTGTCAAACTTTAAACTTGTTTATCTCGTTAACTGTGCATGCTACACAACTTGTTTCTTTGGAAAAGTTGGAGGTCTGTACGAGACTTACATTTTAAGTGACAGCTGTCAAACTTAAAACTCATTTATCTTGTTAACTACGCCTGTTACACAACTAGTTTCTTTGGAAAAGTTATAGGTCTTGCGGAGGTCTGCATTAAAAATGACAGCTGTCAAATTTTTAACTTGTTTTTCTCGTTAACTATGCATGTTACAATACTAGTTTCTTCGGAAAAGCTGTAGGTCTGGACGAGGACTACTGGCTGTAGGTTTGACTCATTCATTTTATTCATTGAACTGTTGTGACATGATTCGTCGATGTATTTGTTTTTGTAAATAAATATGCTTAATAAATACTTGCGTATTTATTACGTATATACTTTACGTTACGTAAAAGAGTACACGTTACACATATACTTTACGTTTATACGCAAAGTTTTCGTTTAGTTTAATAAAATCAACAATGAATAATATTGTAATTTAAAATGTAATGTTGAATAAATTCACGTTAATGATATCATACTGGTACTAGGTTATGTTCTTAAGCATTCAAATAAACATTTCGTCAGACAGGAAATAAATGTGAAGTTAGTTTATTACACACAAAGTAGTACCTATGTTTGTCTTATTGGCCAATTTAATAATGAAAATTGAAATAAACTAAATTTATTTTCAAAATGATTTAATCACAATCTTTGATTCACATAACTATTTTTTTCTTATTTTTAATTACAATAACGTGGCAACCCACCAAATGTCAATTTAGTCTATCTGGATAAAAATCCTAGGTACTTTAGTTAAAGGTGACGTCTTTTACCGGGAGATCAATTTCGACTGATATAAAAAGTATATCATTTTAAAGCTTAGTTAAAATGTTACTAAAGCATATATTTAATTTTATCTAAAAATCCTCCTATTTTTTATATTTAATAAAAACAAATTGTCGTACTAAAAATGAAATGAAATGAAACGAACATGCATTTTTGTTGCATTGCCATCGAAATCATATGGAACCTTCTTAGATGACGGCATAGTATCTATAAAACCTTCATGAATTATGGCAGAAGTATCAATGTTAAAAAGTAAACTGTCATTCATATCTGTCATTAAACCAAAACAAACACAAACATTGTATTTCATTCTTTTTAAATAGGTATATTTTAATGCCTAGAACATTTTACACTTATCTATGCATCGAATTTTATTGAATACCTAAATTGTATTCAAATAGGACTTCATTCGCACATTTTGTATACTGGATTGTATTGATTTAGAGGCAAAACACAAGAAATCATGTTATTCGATAAAAGCACAATAAATCACTAAAACCTACTGATGTAATTATTATTGACGATCCCTGGTCTGCAGGTAACGGTAAAATATGTAATAAACAATAAAAATCGCACAAAATAAGTAAAATAATTATCAAAGCTCAAAGTAAACAAATCAATTGTCAAACATATTACTTGACAACCGAGGATATTTTTGCATCTAAAGAGTTTTTAATGAGGTTGCATGTCTAGAGTAGGTAGAAAAAGTAAAGGCTCCCGCAGACAGTACGCGTCACCTTGTGTCGCGTCACGTTGCGTAGCGTGTATTTCTACGCAGGCGCGCAGACCCTACCACACCGGCAAGCATAAGCAGCGCATGCCCTTACTTCAAGCAATGCAGGTCCTCGCATTGATAGTCCCAGCGACGCAGCGCACGCCCTTAAAGCTAACGCAGACCGAACGTAGCACGCGTGCGTGCGTGCAGTAATGGAATGGAGACGTCAGATGACAGACGTACGCACGCAACGCAACACCTGGGCCCCAAGTCTGCTAATTTTTAGCCATTGTAATGCCAGCGACACACAACTGTCATTCTATTGCCACTGTGATTTTCCATTAAAACTGTTAGCAGACTACGAAATGACCAAAACCATGCAACTGACAAGCCATCGACATCCAAGTGAAACGATTTTCATTTAGCATACTTGGGGCACTGTCATCTCTATACTATTCACTGCACGAAAGCACCCGCGCTGCGCTCCGTCTGCTCCACGCTGTTAAGGCTCCCGCATACCGGATACGGCACGCAATGCAATTAAAATAAGAAGTCCAGAAAATGACGGGTATATGCGCACTTCACACAGTTGCATGCGTCTGCGTCTACGCGACGTAGCATTGGTCTGCTGGAGCCTTAATTAAAGAGTTTCTGGCTCGGATACGAGCTCTTTTAGCGGTGCCAAACTGAGAGTTTACCATAGTGTTGCCAGCATTATCATTATGATTACCACTTCACTTATTTAAAACACATTTTAATAAAAAACGGGGATAATTTTTTAATATATAACTTAGGAGTATTGCTTTATTAATTATGTACTTTAAACCTGTATAACTCTCACTTCAGTCGAAATTCTTCGCCCGCGTTTCATACATTTTTCCTTTAGTTAAATTTATCTGGTGGGTAACCTGCAAACAGAGTAAATGTTACACCCTTAAATTACTAACAAATTGAGTGCACAAAAATGAGATAAACGAATTTTAAGTTTGACAGCTCCACTTAAAATGTCGACCTCATCCAGACCTACTAACTTTCTAAAGAAACCTAGTGGTGTAAAAAACGTTTTTAACGTGGTAAACGAGTTTGAAGTTTGACAGCTGTCACTTCAAATGTAGGTCTCGTCAAGACCTACAACTTCTTCAAAGAAACTTTTATGCGTGCTGAGACATTATTTGGGACGTTCTCTGATTTCGTGCAAATCGGGCTAAAATTGGAGAATTTTTCAGAATGTAAAAATAAGGTATAGATATCAAAATATGCACAAAGTTATGTAACTTGACCAATTCTAATGAAATTGCACCGATAAAATTAGGAGTTATAAGCACTTTTTATAATTATTTAAGATGGTAATGATCGGTGTCGGATGGTAATGATCATAATGCAGAGCGTATGGAGTTATTAGAATAATTCACATCACTTCAGCCTATGCCAGTCCACTGCTGGACGTATGCCTCCCACAAGGTAAGACACAAGACAAGATCTTCTATTCTCGCCATCCAGTCGCTACCAGCTGCTACCTTTAAGACATCGGTCCCTTTGGTCAGAAGGGCGCACAGCGCTAATTTTCCACTCAAAAACCTGCGTACTCTACCGTCCCATGGTTCTACGATAGATGTGACCAGCCCACTGCCTCTTCAGCCCCAAATAACTCAAAATCTTTACGGACAGGTCTAAGACGAAATTTGGAACAGGGTTTTGGAGGACTTAAACATCAGACTATCAACTCCACTGGGATACCAAAACTCAGTTTTTCAAGCAGTGTTTGGCCATCTTACTAGCTAAAAAAGCCATTGCTGCCAGGGCAGGGGAGCAAAGGACCTCTCCGTCCGTTTTGGTATACTCTCAGGCAGCATGTCAGTACTGCAAGCGCTGAACAGTCACACAATTAAATCAGGGCTTATCTGCTAAATATCCCACCAACGTCTACTGGAGGTATGTAAATACAACCCTGCAATGGATTAAGAGGCATTGCGGGTCTAGAAGCAACGATACAGCGGATGAACTAGCCAGAAGGGGATAGAATACTGCTGCCTTCGGGCCGGAACCGATGATACCCATTCCAGCAAGTAAATTCCGAGATAACGTACGAAAAACGAACACAACACATACTGAACCAGGTTCGAAGATTACAAGCGCGCTAGGGATGCCATGCCAACACTGTCCAGTCGCCTATTCAAGAAGTTACTCCGACAGAAGCAAACCAACCCCAATTTCGCATGATAACCAGCATCATAACCCATCACGGTCACTTTAACAATCACTTTTCAGTCATAGGTGTTACTGACAGTCCTCTGTGCAAAGCATGCATGGAAAAAGAAGAAACATCTGTCCATGTGGTGCTACACTGCAAAGAGGTGGCTACATACCGGGCAAGTACCTCGGTAATCCAAGGTCAATCCCGCAGGCCCTCAGTGAGTTGGTAGGGTTGCTGATATTCCTCGGGGAACTAGGATGGTTAGAGTAGTAAGCCCCCACGCCAAACGCAAAATAGGCGCATGTAGACGTCGAGTTAGGGAAAACAGCCCGTATTTCTATTACCATTATCATGCCTCTTCAGCTTGTAACACTTTCCGACTATGTGAATAATCTCGTTCCGAACCTTATCAATCAGCGAGACCATAGCTCTCAAAGTGGCGTGTAGCCGGTGGGCCAGTTTTACTTTCAGTTTCCACGTCTCGGCCTCGTGCGTCATGACTGGTAAGACGCATCGTTCGAATGCCTTGGTCTTGATCTTGAGGCATTGTGGCAAAGATGACTCCAGAATATGACGCAATTTTCTAAATGCAAACTAAGCAGCTGCACTTTTTTTGGTGATTTCATATGCAATGTTTGCCCATGGTACACATACCTACTTCTATAGACTTAAAGGTCTTCACTTTTAATGGAGTTTGGCTTAGGGGATGACGCTCTGATTGAACATGATTTTGGTCGTGTCCAAGTTCATCCCAAGCTCAACACTGGCTGCATGTCCCTCAAAGAGCTTTGGAATGGTCTATTCTGGGGATCCCGCTAATTGATTAGGTCTGAAACGTCATTATCTGCCAAAAATACAAAGTGACGGACATTGTCTCGAAGTACAGCAAGCTGAAGAGGCAGTTGGCTGGTCACATCTATCGTAGAACAGAACCATTAGAGGGTGAAGTGAAGTAAGCAGGTTTACAAGTGAAGGCCACGCCTCGGCAAGCTTAGCGTTAGGTGCTCTCCGATGACTTAAAGAGAGCGGCTGGATGCAACTGGATAGTGGAAACGGGAGATCCTACTTTGTGACGTACCTTTGCAGAGCCCAAAGTCCAGCAGTGAACTGCTATGGGCTGACGAGATGTATGATGTTGTTTTTACTCATTACCGTCTTTCTGTGGTCATTACCATCTGATAAAAAGTGGACGGTAATCGATGGTAATGACTAAGATGGTAATGACATTTGACACATTCTTGTCTCTAATTGTGTACACATACATTCTATGGGAATGAAATGCGCAGTACTATTAAAGGTCCCTATGTGCCATGCTTCAAAGGTGGCGGTTAAAACATAAACAAGTACCTTTCCTTAAAATCTCAAAGACGGTAAAGTGCGATCGCCGATACCAAACCAAATATCGCACACATTTCTTCATGAAAGTTGGTCAAACTAAATGTGCCTCGGCTTGTCGTTGCATCTATAGACAGACCAAGTGCCGCGTTTTCACATTGAAGGGAGGACGACAACTGGCGTTCACACATGCTTGATGTTTTGCTATTGCACAACCTCGATTCTTAAGTATATTGGACCTTAATCTTCAACATTCGAGTTTTTCACCCAGGACGGAATGACATTTTGACCACTTATTATTTTTTATAAATTATTCTGTAAGGTATTAATGCTCATTATACACAGGCCCATGTAGCTTACGATAATAGGGCTCTATTGGGCTCAGCAGATATCTTGAAAACAGCATAGTTATTTTTTAAATGACCCAAATATGCGATTTGCACGAAATCAGAGAACGTCCCATTTGAGAAGGTGGATCACAGACAACTTCTCAATGGTACTACTGCGAATGATCGTAAACTAAGGTTCGCGATAGTTCCATTGTCTGACCCAATGGAACTACTGCGAATGATTGCAACTTTACACTTGCTGAAAAACACAAACTGATCGAAACTATCAATTTGATGTTGCCGCACGCAAAAGAACAGATGGTAAAATTACCCATAACATGGGGGAAAGTACTGAATTGGCAACACTAATCGATGCGATTCGGCTGTGCGGCGCGTATAGGTGTGCGACCCCTTCAGCATTATTCGACGCGTACGGCGGCGCGTGCGGTGCGTAGATGGGCGACCACCTTTATAACCTCTTGTTGTCATCATTCGATATTAGACCATATTGGACAGCTGTCAAATATGGCCTATTTAAACGACCGTACTATAGTACCTTACCGTACCTTATCACTTTTTCTTAGTTTTGATTAAATAAAAAGGAAATAAACTTTCCCATATTTATCATAACGAATTTATTCATTCTTCAAAACGGCGGTCCCTACGTACAATCCCGTAAGTGGTACCTAAGTCATTTGCCTTTTTTCTTTGCTTTCACCTCAGAATGTCATAAGCTACCTTCGGTAAAGACAGCATGGTTCAAAATGGCCTAATTCCACTCGAAATGGCCACCCCGTAACTACACAATTTACACAATTCCAAGGTAAAATCACGGTAGTGGTAGTTAGGAACCCACTTAACAACACATTTTCCGACGTAAAATGACGGTAGTTAAGTTACGTTATTTCACACTGGAAGGTAAACACGCCCTGGCGTGCTCTCTCCCGTATCTGGCACTTACTGCATAAAAATAATTATGTTAATATTTGCTATACCGTTGATTTCATGTTGTTGAAAACTATTCTTAGCCGATAACCAAATTTTATTATAACGATTTCAACTTGTACTTACTTGTAAAATTTAAAAATACAAGGTAAAATCCAATTTGAAATAGGTAAGGTATATGTGTAATAAAACCAACGTAAAATCTCTTAACTGACAGTCGTGTTGTTTGTTTGCAATACATTTCCACGTATAAGAACTTAAGTGCCACATAGGCATTCTACAGCTAGAGTGTTTCCGACGTAAAACAACGTATATGATTATTAATATATAAATAATTAATAATACAACGTTTTATTATATTTTTCTTAATTATATTGACCAAAAAAATACATGGTCAATATTTTAAAACTCTATCTAAAATATTATTAGAGATACACTTGTTTGAAACTTAAAAACGCTCTCCTGTAAAATTTGCTATTTTCAGTTACGTCATAATACGTAGGGACCGTCGAAAACATATAGTATGAAATTTTCGAATTAACAAACAATATTTACAAAATAAGCATGAATCGGTGGTAAAGGAAGTATCCAACACTAAGCTCACGTTATGATTTTGAACATATTATGAGTACCTAAGGGCAACTGAACCCCAGAGGTTTATAGCGTGCAACACAAATCTTAAGAAACTAGAGAGTACACTGCTCTTATATAATTCACTGGTTTGTAATGTTCCCGTGCGTGCAATCAAACAGGTCTATCTTGGGTGCCCGTTTTGCTGATCGCGGCTCGCGGGCAGCGGTGTGGTGCTGCTGTCCCGAACTTCACCTCTTCAGTGGATAAAGGGGCTAACAAATGTAACAAACACTGCCTATACAATAAAATATTGCTGTGCTCTTTGCTTTATCCGTGGCAATTCTGTGCGTTGAAATCACGAAGAATTCACTTGCTACAACTTCCGAATAACTTGTTCGCTTGCTTAGAACTGAAGTTAATTAAAATAAAACATGAGATTAATAATAAAAAGAATAAAACTAAGGAATAAAACAATTAAATTAAATAACTGACGCTTTGGCAAATGCCCCCCAATAGGGGGAGGCCCATGTTCAGCAGTGGACTTTATTGTGGCTGTTATGATGATGATGATGATGATGAACTGACGCTTTGAGAAGAAAATGACGTTGACAAAGACAACTGGCGTGATAGTCCACATAGGTTTGTTTGATTTGTTTTTGTATTTTGATCAAAAACTTCTTGAAAAGTAGTAAAGTTTTCTTTTTTGATAGATGAGAAACGGTGACAGCGTAAAAAATCTGTTTGATAGCTGTTATCTGTGGTTTTTATAAGAAAAATGTCATTATATTGGAGTTTCCATAGTGTGTTGATGTGTATGATTTCTGTCAATTTCTGTCTAGAGGGATAAGTCTGCCAGTGTCAGGTTTAGAAAACGGGTTTCATCGTAAAGGTGAAAGCAGATATGCAAGCCGGAGGCAATTTCTAGCCGATCGCTTTATCTTCCGCACAGCTCATATTAGTACCCATCCCCTTATGACTAAATTAAATCTCCTTAGTGACCTAGTGACTTCCAGCCCATATTGGCGCCACAAATCCTCCCTTGTCACTAGTATAAACCGACTTAACGAGATAAGGGCTCCTCTATTCCAATCTGACAAGTTACCAATCTATAGTACATCGTTCAATGCTGTTATTTTTGAACCGGATGTTGTCCTGTCTATCGGTATTGATAAAACGCTATTCACGCTAACGAAAAATTCTTGGATATTGTTAACTCTAGGTGGCCTAATGGGGTACATCCTTGGAGGAAGGCTAGGTATGGAGACGCCATACGAAGAGCTTCCCCTCTGTCACGGCCTATGCCCACTTGGGCTTATCTTATTACAAAAACCAGTTGCTGTCAGATCTTTTACTAGAACGAGTCCAGTCGCGCATGTCAAATGAGCTCCGATAAAAAGCCGAATCGTAGAGATAATAATGCCTTTAAAAATATGTAAAAATACAAATTTACAACAAAACAATATCACTTTTCATCTGAAAGTATTCCTCCAGTACAATATCACTAAATAATATATAAAATTAGCGATTGAAAATTGTACATAAGTGTTGCCAGTAAGTCGTACAAAATGTCTGATGTGGAGTTTTTTTGTAGGTGGATCTACAATAAAATAATTGTATTTTGTTCTTTTGTTATTATTTTGTGTCGAACAATGGTGTTAATCATAGTATCGTTAATTTACAAATAAAGATTATAATATTCCACCATATAATAGGTAACAATTAACGATCTTAGTTTATTGATGCCTTTAAAAACAGTAAATAGCTTGCTAAGTAAGATTAGAATGTTAGTTTGGGATTGTTCTACTTATTCAATGATGGTCATTTCCAGTCGATATTCAATGAAAAAACGATAATTTTAACTTGAAGTATCGAGCCACACTCAACCCAAGCTAGTGCAGTGACCCAAGTAATACAAAACGTCGATACTTTTTCTATCGTCATAGTTACAAACCTATACTCCTATACTATGTAAAGACTGTCTGTACCGAAAACTTTGCAGGCATGATCAGATTATGAAATTGAACAACTTTTACTATGGATTTTGGGAAACCCTGATTTTGTTCGAGTTTCATTAAAAATTAATGTCAGTCTAAGCTGATCGGGTGACATCGGATGTCAGCCGACGTGGCGCAATGGCTAGTCCGACTGCCTGTTCAATTCCTTTCGCTCACAAAGTTGATATTTATCACTTTGTGAATATGTTCCTAGACTGGTCAGGACACCACACAGGCTGAATCACGTGATTGTCCGAGCAAGATGGTTCCGTGCTTTGGAGCCATGTTCAGCCGTCGGTCCGGTTGCCTATGGTCACTTAGACGGCTGTCGTTACAACAATTTCAAAGGCCTGCTTCATAGTAGGTGGTTGAAAGCACTGGCACCAGGGTTCATCAGGTCGTTGGACGTTTTGGTGTCCTTAAACTGTTTAAACTTAAGTCCGACATTTTAACTTTAATTACATGTATAAAAGGATTTCACACTTACACTTATTACATCGCGGTTTCGCGACCGTTTCAGTCCAGTCGGTCTTTATCAGCCGAGTGCTCAGACAAAACACGAATATTTGAAAATTTACTTTATAAATATTTGTGTCCGGTGAAATCGAACCCACGAGCCTCGGCGTAGAAGACAGATAGATAGTCGAAGTTATTATGTATGACTTGTTGTAAAGATGGTTTTTAGTAAATACTTAATGATCAGTAAATAGAAGGTAGGTTGCATTGAATGTACCTACATAATTGTATTATCTGGTCTTTGGGAAAGAAATTCATATTTTGTTAATTTATACCTTATGCAATATTTAAAATGATGTTATTGTTATATATTTACTACATCTCCCCCCGCAAAAAATGGCAGAAATATTTGTATAGAGTAAAGTAGCTATAACGACTCCCCTCGGGCCGGAACGGGACGGAAGATGCTCGAAGGGTACATCTGTTTACGGATGCCTCCAAGCTAGACGATGACAGTTGCGTGCTTCGAGCATCTTCCGTCCCGTTCCGGCCCGAGGGGAGTCGTTATAGCTACTTTACTCTATACAAATATTTCTGCCATTTTTTGCGGGGGGAGAGGTAAAGCTGTCAAATCAAGCTAGTGTTGAATCGACAATATCGATACTTGAACTTTCGATTAATTACATCAGTCTACTCAATATTGTGTCATATTATTGCATTTTCAAAAGCAACAGTTCTTGAGAATAGGATTTTGTAAATAGAAATATAGGCGCAATAACATCATTTTAAATATTGCATAAGGTATAAATTAACCAAAATATGAATTTCTTTCCCAAAGACCAGATAATACAATTATGTAGGTACAATCAATGCAATACCTACCTTCTATTTACTGATCATTAAGTATTTACTAAAACCATCTTTACAACAAGTCATACATAATAACTTCGACTATCTATCTGTCTTCTACGCCGAGGCTCGTGGGTTCATTTCACCGGACACAAATATTTATAAAGTAAATTTTCAAATATTCGTGTTTTGTCTGAGCACTTCGGCTGATAAAAGACCACCGACTGACTGAAACGGTCGCGAAACCGCGATGTAATAAGGAGTAAGTGTGAAATCCTTTTTATACATGTAATTAAAGTTAAAATGTCGGACTTAAGTTTAAACAGTTTAAAGGACACCAAAACGTCCAACGACCTGATGAACCCTGGTGCCAGTGCTTTCAACCACCGGACCGACGGCTGAACATGGCTCCAAAGCACGGAACCATCTTGCTTCTCGGACAATCACGTGATTCAGCCTGTGTGGTGTCCTGACCAGTCTAGGAACATATCGACTACGGAAATATGAATTAGCGTAAGGGACAAAATGCAATTTTTCAGGAGAGCCAAAAAACGATTGCAATTTTTAAAAATTCTTTTTATCTTTTTTGTTTCTTGTCCGATTCAAATGACTACTAGGGAAAAATTCCTTAGAATTTCGAGATTTTTATGCTAAAACTATCATCATCTGAGATATCCCTGTAGTTTAGGAATTGGCATGTCCCTTACGTTAATTTTTTCTGTTAAAATCTCCGAAAATATTGAAAAAATTTAATGTAACGTACATTTTATCATCGAACACGAGGTAAATTTGCAGTGAAGGACACCGCGTCTATAGGTTTTTATGATTAGCTTGCCCTAAAACTTTATTATAACTAATTATTTTCAAAGGAAATACACTTAAAAATGCGTCTCTGACACGATGTAGTATAACAAACCACATAAACATCTTCTAATGTGGTTCAGATTCTTAATCAATACTTTAATGTGTGAAATATTAGAATAAAAAGCGATAGAAAATTTCTTAAACGATAACAAATAACGTCATTAGCAAAAGAAACCGATCAGGAACTTTTTATTTAATCTTTGACAGTAAAATAAATCTTCAAAATTGAAATTTTTGTTAATCAAACTACATTATAGTAAGTTAATAAAAACAATACAAGATTTTGACGTTAATAATTAGAATTATATAACACATTAAGTACTAGTGGACGCGCTAAACATGAAGGCGTAATTTTTTTATGACAACGATTGATGTCTACTCTCAAGAACAACTTGTAGACGTGGTCCAGAAGTAAAATCAAACTTATAGTTTCTAGGAAACGTTTCTTACTGAGAAACGTTTCATCTCTATTCGTGGAGTAGAGTAACCACGCCTCTGAGGTTTTGCCACTAGTTATTTATTACCGAGTTGAACAGCCATTTCATGACACCAGCGGCCTTAAGCAGCACAGGGGCCACTCTTCCCTGAACCCTTTGTATTCTTAAGTAAGGTGGTGGAAGAGAACAATGGAGTCTCTCACGTCAGATAGAGGTCTGGGTGCATGCGACGCATGAGAATTTCATAGAAGTCCTTCGACTACAGCAAGAATCTCTCGACCTGATGAGACGCTTTTACCATTTGAAGAATTTAGATGACTCTTTTTCAGTACCTTGCTATGATTCCCGATTTGTTTGATCGTGTCATAATATAATGAGTCGAGTATAGTATTTCAGCTTCTCATCACACTAAGTTCTGTATTAATTTTTAAAGTATTCTTACAATTTATACTGTGTTTGTAATAAAATAAAACATTTTATGGAACAAACGACAAATTCTAAAATAACAATATAATTGTACTTTGCGCAATATTGTATAATTATTATCATACTTTTCAATTATAATTTTAATATTTAAAAATATTAATATCACAATATGAACATGTTTTTAGTCACCCAAACATAGTGACACCGTATTCCATAGGTAAGCAATTTTGCAATGGTCATCGAACACTTCCGATACTACTCGAGATGTTAGTGGTTTGCCCGTAAGCGGCGTGTAGACACAAAGTAAGTAGTGGTGTAGATTTGTGCGTTTTCTTCTGGCGGACAATACTTACTTAATTTGTGTCCATTTTAGTAACGATCAAAAATTTCAAATTTTCATTAAATGAAAGCAATAAAAATGAGAGAGAGCATGGATACTATATTAGGTAACTATTCATTTTGTTGTTTATGTTTATTTAATTGACATGACGCAAGTCTTTGTACATTCTCATTGAAAAAAAGAAGTAAAGTATTGACGCTATTTAATCATTCAAATAGCCTTAAATCTTTGAAAAAATTATGTCTTTTGCTGCAATTTTACTTCATTTTTGGTCAAGAAATGTACGTTACATTAACATTTTTCAAAACATTTCACAATCTCATGTACGTTACTTTAGCTTCTTTCCAAAAAATTTGTTACTTTGTCCCTTACATTAATTTCTATTTCCATGGTCGATGTAAATATCTTACAAAATAAGTGCTCACACAGATATTCTAAACTCTCATAAAAAAATATATGAGAGAAATTTGATTTGCGGGCAGTGTAAGACAATAAGGTTATTGGTATTTTAGTTTCCTACCTCATTAGTAAAGTTTGTTTGCCTGCGTAAGGGCCAATGCTTATTTTGAAAATTAGTGTAAGATGCATATCGGACATAAAAACTTGTATTTGTTATAGTGTAAGGGTCATGAATTGACCGACATGATGAAAAATTTAACGTATGGGACATACATCATTTTTATGTCTTAACAGTACTTTTTGCTCCCGGTTTTTAAACTTTTGCTCACTTTTTGTTTAAGGTAAGCGACATTTTTTTCAAGATATCAAAAAGTTATATATACCATTCGATAGAGCTCGAAATTCTGAATCCAATGATATATATAACTCAAAATCGCCAAAATGTCCCTTACGCTAATTCATATTTCCGTAGTCGATATTCACAAAGTGATAAATATCAACTTTGTGAGCGAAAGGAATTGAACAGGCAGTCGGACTAGCCATTGCGCCACGTCGGCTGACATCCGATGTCACCCAATCAGCTTAGACTGACATTAATTTTTAATGAAACTCGAACAAAATCAGGGTTCCCAAAATCCATAGTAAAAGTTGTTCAATTTCATAATCTGATCATGCCTGCAAAGTTTTCGGTACAGACAGTCTTTACATAGTATAGGGAGTATAGGTTTGTAACTATGACGATAGAAAAAGTATCGACGTTTTGTATTACTTGGGTCACTGCACTAGCTTGGGTTGAGTGTGGCTCGATACTTCAAGTTAAAATTATCGTTTTTTCATTGAATATCGACTGGAAATGACCATCATTGAATAAGTAGAACAATCCCAAACTAACATTCTAATCTTACTTAGCAAGCTATTTACTGTTTTTAAAGGCATCAATAAACTAAGATCGTTAATTGTTACCTATTATATGGTGGAATATTATAATCTTTATTTGTAAATTAACGATACTATGATTAACACCATTGTTCGACACAAAATAATAACAAAAGGAACAAAATACAATTATTTTATTGTAGATCCACCTACAAAAAAACTCCACATCAGACATTTTGTACGACTTACTGGCAACACTTATGTACAATTTTCAATCGCTAATTTTATATATTATTTAGTGATATTGTACTGGAGGAATACTTTCAGATGAAAAGTGATATTGTTTTGTTGTAAATTTGTATTTTTACATATTTTTAAAGGCATTATTATCTCTACGATTCGGCTTTTATCGGAGCTCATTTGACATGCGCGACTGGACTCGTTCTAGTAAAAGATCTGACAGCAACTGGTTTTGTAATAAGATAAGCCCAAGTGGGCATAGGCCGTGACAGAGGGGAAGCTCTTCGTATGGCGTCTCCATACCTAGCCTTCCTCCAAGGTTGCGTGGGTTGTGCCTTCATCTGCCCCGCTTTCGATCATATTAGTAAACATAAGCTGCCCCCTGAATGCTCCGTTTTTTCAGGGGAATGTGTTGCCTTGATCAGCGCTTTGACATACACTGCCAACCGCTTCATAAAAGACGCTATAATTTTTACAGATGCCCTGAGCGTCCTATCTTCTATCTCCCATAACCCCTTCAAAAACTGTGCCCGAAACATTCTAATCTGCAAAATAAAAGAACTTTTATATCTATGCCATACCACCGATCTAAATGTTAAGCTCATATGGATTCCAAGCCATGTGGGTATCACAGGCAATGAAAAAGCGGATTCATTAGCCAAAGATGCAATTCGGTTCGCCAGGTCATTTTTTTAATGCCTTATTTTGATATTATAGATCATTCTAAGAAACTGTTTTCGATATTTTGAAAATATATTATTTATTTCTATTTTAAATATTTTTTAAAACTTTTGAGGTTTTACTCAATCACTAGGCTGCATATTCACAATATCTTTGCCTACACCTGGGCTTTAAAAATAATAATAATGGCAATCTATGGATAATCAAAACGTCAAACAATTGTCAAGTGTACAGATAAGTAGAGATGTAACCTATGTTATTTAGCCTGATATTTAGCGCTGGCGTGAGTAAATATTCAGTAAAATTTTATTAACCTTATTTTAGGAGCTTGTTATTACCTACGACTCGTGTTTAACATTACCATATTTGCAAAATATTGGCATTAAGACTCTAAAGGCTACTAAGTGAGTAGGTTTGCCGACTGCCTGTGTAAATGGCTTCTACTCTAATAGTAATCAAATTAAAATACACTACGTCTGACAAAATTTTTGAGACTCATTCAGAATACTAAGTATGTCCATAGTGACAGTTTGTCAATCTTCCACCAAAAAATTGCAATACACACCAACCCTAAAAAGCCGCTGCTTACGACACCCACGGGAAAGATATGGGGTAAGCTGGCACCACACGACAGCATCGTTCCTTGTGAATAAACAACACTTTGCACTGCGCTCACCGATCCGCCTGCCAGACTAGGTGATTATGGGAAATAATACCCCCAATATGTAAAGGCCAATACTTGCTGTGGGCCCATGGCCAGCAGTGGACTTTTGTAGCTGTTATATGTTCAGATTCATATGAATCTATACATATTTATAAAAGTGATATGCTTTGAAAGGTAACGTTATCTATATACATATAATAAAGTTGTAGAGGGTCGACATTCTGTACATAGAAGATTTTCCAAAAAAAAGTGTTTGGTGATACTTAAAATTGATAACATAACACGTTTCAGCAATTTTTAGATTTTTTCTGTTTAGATGTTTGTCTGTTTATCTGTTTAGATGTTTGTATGTGAAAGCATCACGCAAAAACGACTGAACCGATTTTGATGCAAATTATACCAAAATGTTGGGAAAGTTACCGACCAGGTTATAGGCTAAAAATAATCAACCCCTAAAAGGGGGGGGTTGCCACTATATTTGAAATAAGTATGCTCGGAAATCGATATTGCGTTGCGGTAGGGGAATAAAATGAAAAAAAAAAAAAAACAATATAATAAAGTTGTAGAGGGTCGACATTCTGTACATAGAAGATTTTCCAAAAAAAAGTGTTTGGTGATACTTAAAATTGATAACATAACACGTTTCAGCAATTTTTAGTTTTTTTTTCTGTTTAGATGTTTGTCTGTTTATCTGTTTAGATGTTTGTATGTGAAAGCATCACGCAAAAACGACTGAACCGATTTTGATGCAAATTATACCAAAATGTTGGGAAAGTTACCGACCAGGTTATAGGCTAAAAATAATCAACCCCTAAAAGGGGTTGATTATTTTTAGGGGGGTTGCCACTATATTTGAAATAAGTATGCACGGAAATCGATATTGCATTGCGGTAGGGGAATAAAATGAAAAAAAAAGCAACTGAAATTATTTCAACGGGTGATACAGTCCATGAAACTGAACAACTTTCCCCAAGGAACATAGGTCGAAAAATGAAAAAAAAATTTGGACCCCCCGTACAAACTGACCCGGCCGGCCAACACATTTTGTATGGGAGGTCCAAATTTTTTTTTCATATTTCGACCTATGTTCCTTAGGGAAAGTTGTTCAGTTTCATGGACTGATTAATCCCTTAAAAAATTGAATGGGAGTGAAAAGGCAGTTTTTTTTCATTGTTCCTTGGGGAAATTTGTTTAGTTTCTTGAACTATTCACCCCTTACTATATTTGCAGTTGTTTTATTGGACTCGAGATTCAAACACTTACCAACACAATAATATAGCAAAGTAAAAAACTGGCCAAGAACGTGTCAGACACGCATACAAATAGGGTTTCCTAGTTAATCAGGTTAATCAGCGTTACCTAAGAAATTAATTTTGTTCCTGGTTTGTTTGGAGGTGTATGGGTACCAACCAACCAAAAATTGAAAAACTTTTTTTTTACTTGAGTGCTACAGTATCAAATTAGTTTTTAAGTAACTTCAGATTGAGAAATTATTACACTTTTTTTCAAATATTTAGCGTTTATAATCTGGAAGGAGAAAACGTCCCTTTTAAAAGTAAATATCTCGAGACAGTAACACTTTAGTAAATGGATTTAAAAAATACCCCCCAATAATTTTGAAAGGCCTATTTAACAGTACCCCACTTCATACAGCAGGCGGTTTTTATCCTCCTTTCACACTTGCCGGAACGGGACGGAAGATGAGTTGCTCGAAGCCTTTCACATGTATTTCAAATTCAGAAAATAAATCATGGGCGTGAATGAAACTTTTTATGGTATGTATATGTCATTTGTGCCGTGTGGTGCCGGCTGAGTAGAATAGCACCACCTCTTCTCTTCCCGTGGGGGTCGTAAGAGGCGACCGAGGGATAATCCGACCCAAGCAAATCAGGGTCCTGGAGAAGGAAAACTCCACACACAAACCCGGAACGGGGTCTCCGTCAGGCGCGAGTGAATGGTAATATATCGTGCAGCAGACTCCTGCAGCCGACCTGGCTCCGCACGTATCGACCCGTCGTTCCTGTGGAGTCAGCCAGGAAGGCCGAGAGGGTGGCGCAGGTCCTGGGCAGCCCTGCGTTTCCATAATTGCGTCCCAGGCAACGCAGTGTCTGTGAAGAGGAAACTTCACCCGCGTCACGCGGACAAAAACCTTGCCTCAGACACTGTATAAATCGTCTGTCACAGACGTATGAGGCCATTGACTATGTCATTTGACCACTTTCTCCGAAACTATAAGACAGATTGAATAATTTTTTTGTGTACCTCTAGCTATGAACACTTCATCACATCACAGAAAATCACTCATTCTCGCGCATTCAAAGATGGTAATGGTACGTAGTACCTATAAGCTGTGCATTACTGATATACATAGAACACCACAACACAAGTACTAAATACGGAAACAAAGAAAATCAGCTGCTCCTGCAGGCTTATTAATTTAGGTACCTAAATAAAAAGTGTAGGTACATACCTACACAACTCACTAATAAGAAAACCACAGAGCACCAAAATGACATTCGGGGAGAAAACTAAAACAGATGTGAAATAAGTATGTAGAAGACATCGTGAGTCAAGCTGGGCGTGCTCTTTCACATAAAAATAATAAAGAAACATCGGTTTTAGTAGGTGTAACCAACAATTATATCATCAAGAGCTCAGACTTCGAAACAGGAGGGATGGGGGTGGGCTTTGCCCTTCATAGACAAGAAACAAACACAAATCGGCGGTAGTCCGGGGTTCCTCTAGGTTATTCCATTATCATCATCGTCGTCGCCATAACCATCATCATCATCATCTGCTTGCCCGAATCGTACCAACCACGCATAAAATATTAACCATGAGACAAAGTAAGAAAATGAGAACAGAAAAACACACGTGACCGGTACCATTATGTGTAAAAATGGCATAAAAATCATGTTTGTTGTATAGGAGACGCAACGGCAACAAAAATACAACATTACTATTACGGGATATGAGATAGAGATAAGCCTGGTAGGTAACCGACAGACAGCAAAGCGAAGTCTCAGTAATAGGATACACTTTGGGTACGGAACCCTAAAACAATGTGGGCAGGTAATAAAATAAGAAAACAATCAATATCGATATCACACTACCTATTTTTGAAAATGTAATATTATATTAATATGTTAGTGTGTATGAGTACGACCTCACGAAAAAAGAAGACCTACTTGATCCTACAACTCCAGAAACAAACTTATGGCGACGAAAAATTAGAAGAGGAAACACCACCCAATATGAGAAGGTGCAAGGAAAATGAAGAAGTCAATCTGTCTGTTTGGTATACCTAATTGTGCATGAATCACTCAAAAAGTTTGTGAATTGTGCATGAATCACTCAAAAAGTATGTGATATTTTTTGATGTTTGGTATGGTGGAAGATAAACGTACTGATCATATTTTATGATTAGTGAGAACCCTTATTAGCACTAGAGGGGAGAGCCTGTCTGTCGTTTACCTGACGAAACACCAAGAGCTCGGCAAAACTTTAAGAGATACGAAAATTTCTGTAAGTATTGAAATAGTTGTTTTGCATGATGTGCCGCTTTTGTTGGCTCATAAACTTCCCTTGGCGAAACGAAGTTCGCGGGCACCAGCTAGTCCAGTAATAATATACAAAAAAAATATATAGCATTTATTCTTGATTCATCACATATGAAGTAAATTCAAGCAGACAAACGCAAACGCATACGCAGAAGATACGTCCTTAGCATAAAAAGCAATTTTGCAATGTTCCATATGTTATTCACAGCAGTACTGCAAAAAATACGAAGAAATACTCCGTGTTTATTTGTGCACACCATTTTTCTAACAGCCATTCCAAAATGGGTACCAATAATATGTACGGATAATCACTTGAAATAAATTATTCTCGCACAAAGGTATAGAACAGCGCTTACCTCCCATTTTAAACAAATAGAACACACATAGTTAGATTTTATTTTTAGTTTAAAATATTGATTACGTCACGAATCAAAGCAAAAAAAATGGTTTGATCTAAGCTACACATAGGATCTTAAACAAATATCGATAAGTAATGAGCAGCATTATTGTTTACTTCGGCACCACAATTTGGTACCGCCTTTGTTTGAAATTATACTATTATTATTAGGGATCAGCTGCGGATCTTCAAATAAAAAGTAATAAAGTCACAAACATTTGGTATATTTCCTACCAAAACTACAATAGGGCTCAACTTAAATAACTTAACAAAACACCAATTTATTATCGAGTTTACCACATTCACCAACGGATCACGTCGACACGTCCGTACGCTTTCAAGCGCCACGAGCAAATAGGCGGTTGCAAGGAGGGGGAACCTCTTTTATTAAAACGACCGCGCGCCTAACCCACGCCGGCTTCGAGCATCTTCCGTCCCGTTCCGGCCCGAGCACGCCGGTAGTGACGTAATACGGATGACGCTACGCGAAGATCCTAACACGGCCTCTCCTGACTGAAGTCGCCCTCGACGACCTCTGACGGAAGCTGAAGCAACGCCGGCGACTGCGAAGACCCTGACGCCGGTGGCTGCGATGACCCTGGGCACCTGGCATCGGTGACTGAACTGGGTCATCATCTGGTCCATCAACTGAAAGTAGAACAAACAAGCTTGAAGCAATTTGGGGTGGGTGGGGTCTACCTCCCAGCGGTCCACCCGGGCAACGTCCTCACAATATGTGTTGGCGGCTGAAGATCCCAAAGCGGTGGTAGGCCCTGAAAGGCCGCCTGGCTCGCGACCACCATCCCGCCGGAGTCCGGCGCCAAACAGCCTTGCTGTGTTCCGTCGGTGTGCGGGACTGCCAGTGCCATTGGGGGGTAGCAATGTAGTCAGTTGCGCTGCCGGAACCGGTCTTTGTCTTTAGGTGATGCTGTATTCGGTAACTCGTTTTGGAGGGTAGCGGGATCCGAGGCACGGTCTCAGCCGTTGGCCGACCGCAGTCAGTAGGGGGCCCGACTTGCGCGCCAGCCACGCGCAAAGGCTGCCCCGCCAACTGTGAAAAATCCCGGTATACTCCACCGTGCCAGTTGGCGGCTGGATGGGAGGACCCGGTGGAGTGTTATCGGGGGCTCGGGCGTCCCCGCAGTCTCCAAGCGAGTTCCTCTCTGATCAGTTGAACCGAAAGGTACGAGTAGGGTTTCTAAGAAGCGACTCGACTATCTTTTCTTTCCCACAAAAACTCTTGAAAAAAAACATGAAAAAGCTAAAAAAGAAGAAAAAGTTTGACCAACGGCAACACTTCCTCCCACTCAAAGTGCACCTCACGAACATCCGAGGTCTACACACAAACCTAGACCCGGTCCATCACCACCTGGAGACCGAGAAGCCGCACTTATTCTTCTTAACGGAGACGCAGATAGCAACACCGTTGGACGTGGCATACCTCAACTACCCTGGTTACACTCTTGAGCATAAGTTTAAGAAGCGTGCAGGGGTCTGTGTGTATGTTCGCGATGACGTTTGCTGTAAGCGTCTCCGTGGCTTTGAGAATTCAGGGTTTCCCGTGCTGTGGCTTTTGGTTGACACTGGAGTAGAGAAAACTCTCTACGCCAGTGTTTATCGTTCGCACAGCGGAGATCAGGAGACGACTAGACTCATGGAGTACCTCTCTGAGACGGCAGATACAGCAATTCAGCGATATCCAACAGCAGAGCTTGTTTTTCTGGGGGACTTCAATGCTCACCATAAAGAGTGGCTGTTCCCATACCAGAAAACTGACCATGCTGGGCGAGAGGCGCGTAAACTAGCATTGGCGCTAGATCTCACCCAGCTGGTGAAACAAGCGACGCGAATACCAGATATCACAGACCACACACCCAATTGCCTGGACCTTCTGCTGTCAACTGATCCGCACAGACATTCGGTTTCGGTCTCAGCTCCGCTGGGATCATCCGACCACTGTGTGGTGAAATCCGTGTCCATCTGCTCTCCTCCGGATTACACCCCTAGGGGCACGAGGAGAGTATGGCGATACGAGTCAGCAGACTGGGACGAGATGCGTGCTTTCTTTGCTTCATACCCGTGGCGGCAAATGTGTTTCTCTTCGGAAGACCCCTCATACGTCGCTGATGCGATCACAGCTGTAATCCGGCAGGGAATGGAATATTTCATTCCTTTCTCCGATATCCCGCTCGGTTATAAAGCCCAACCTTGGTTCAATGCGGACTGTGCTCGAGCTGAGGCTCGTAAACAGTCCGCTTACTAAGCTGGGTAAAAGCTCGTGATCAAAAGTGCGAGCGAGAAGAGTGCGAGCAAAGAAGAGAGCATATAATGCCGCCGCCAGGTATTGCAAACGGGTGCTACGAAAAGCTAGGTTCGACCATATTAGCCGTATTGGGGCAAAGCTTGCATCATACCCACCGGGTAGTAAGCAGTTCTGGTCCCTTTCGAAATCAGTCGAATCCAACTTCTGCCGTTCCTCACTACCTCCAATGCAAAATCAAAAATCAAAATCAAAAGCATTTATTTCTCAGTAGGAATTACAAGATTCACTTTAAGAAAGTCACATTCTAATTCAAAATTAAAATTAAAAAAGGGAAAATTTGTAGTGCAAAATTTTCTCTTTTTTATAACAATTTGTGTTCCTACTCTAAACGCGGCTCGGGCGGGATAAAAATAAAATAAAAATAAAGGCACTGCCTCGGGGCTGGCCAGGCTAACCACACAGCATGTATCTTTATGCCTCAATAAATAACAAGTAAATGGAAATAATCACTAAGTCAATATTTAAAACAAGAAAGATGTTAGTTAGTTACATGTGTATAGTTAGCCGGACCCCCTGGACAGGAAAACCCCCCAAAAACCTGCCCAGAAGTGCACCTATTCTAAAATTCACAATATTTTTAGGCCCTATGCTACCCTAACTAAATTAGAAAATAAATTAATATTAATAGCCAAAAAGGGCTCAACAAAATAAAAATAAAAATTACAGTAGATAATTCTAACTGTTTCGTCTTTAAAATAATAATATACTTTAAACATTTGAACATCAAAATGTCATAGAAAAAAAAGTCGATTTACAGTAAATGTAAAAGATACATGTCAAGAATTAAGAAATAATATAGACAAAATCAATGTACGTTAACAAAATAGAATATCAAATAAAATTAAGATACGCGTAAAAAATAAAATTAAAATTATTATTATTATGTCAATTGTAAATTCCATGCACGTCCCGATTTGGTATTAACAATGCGTGCATGTTTCTTGTGCTGAGCTGGAACTTCAGAGGTCCATGCCTCTTTGTCATTAATGTAATCATCTAACTTGTAATAGGCTTTATAACATAATGTTTTCTTAATCACAGATTTAAATTTAGTTTCTGATAAACTTAATATATCTTCCGGTATTTTGTTATAGTATCGTATACTTAGACCTTCGAATGAAGTCCTAACTTTAGCTAGTCTATACTTAGGTTGATCTATTTTATTTTTACTCCTAGTATTGCGGTTATGCCTGTCATAATTTCTAGTAAAATTATTTATGTTCTTCCTGACATACATAATGTTTTCATAAATATATTGACATGGTACCGTCATTATATTAATTTCTTTAAACAGTTCCCTTAGGGAATCACGACTACAAAGTTTATAAATTGCTCTAATGGCCCTTTTTTGAAGAACAAAAATTGTTTCAATATCTGCGGCGCGACCCCACAGCAAAATTCCATAGGACATAATGCTGTGAAAATAACTAAAGTAAACAAGTCGTGCTGTTGCAACATCCGTGATTTCTCTAATTTTACGTACCGCGTAGGCAGCCGAACTTAATCTCCCCGACAATGATGTAATATGAGGGCCCCATTGAAGCTTTGAGTCAAGAGTAATCCCCAAAAAAACTGTGCTGGTAGTAAACTCTAATTTTTCATTATTTAGTACAATATAATTATCCAAAGAATGTACTAGATTTGGCAGAGTAAATAATACACATTTAGTTTTCTTTGCATTAAGAACTAAATTGTTTGCACTAAACCAACTGTGAATTTGTCCAAGAGTGCGATTTACTTCATCATAATTATGTGCACGTCTATCGACCTTAAATATAAGGGATGTATCATCAGCAAATAATAAAATCTTGGACAAATTCTCTATCATGTAAGGCAAGTCGTTTATGTAAATTAGAAATAAAAATGGTCCCAATATAGAACCTTGAGGCACACCAATTTTAACACGAGATCCCTGTGATTTGGTGCCGTTTATTTGAACCTTCTGAGTTCTATTATCTAAATATGAATACCATAGTGTTCCAATTTTAACAATAAAGTTTCATGATCAACGCAATCAAATGCCTTCGAAAGGTCACAAAAAATACCAATGGCATCCTTTGATTGTTCCCAGGCATTAAATACATGTTTGATTAGAGCTATACCAGCATCTGTAGTACAACGTCCCTTTGTAAAACCAAATTGCTGGTTGTGTAACAAGTTGTTGCAATTAAAATGGGACAGCATTTGATTGAGTATGATCTTCTCAAACACTTTGCTTAGTACTGGCAAAATTGAAACAGGCCTATAGTTACTGGGATCATGTTTGTCGCCAGCTTTGAATAGCGGAACTACCTTGCTATCTTTCATTAAATCAGGAAAAATGCCATGATCAATACATTCGTTGAAGATGTCTGCCAGGTATGGTGCTAATATATCAATTAAGGATTTACAAACTTTAACTGACATCCCCCATAAATCTTCGGTACTCTTGACTTTAATATCTTTAAAAGTTTTTAAAATATACTGGGGACTTACATGGCTAAATTTAAATTCAGAATTGCAAGCATCTACATTGTTTTTAAGAAAAGACGATGAAATTGTAGGGGAAGAGTTTAGATTCTCAGTAGTTTTTAGCGGGATATATGTGAAAAATCAAACTCCTGCGCTACATCTGAATTTGCACTAATTATCCCATAGTCAGTATTAAGTGAAAAGTCATTTTCGCGTGGCTTAGTTTTACCTGTTTCGCTATTAATGACTTTCCAGGCAGCTTTTATTTCATTGTCAGAAGACTTTATTTTATTACTAATAAAATTAGCTTTAGCAATTAGACAAGCTGTCTTAAATGTTTGAGAGTATTTTTTAACTAGTTTATGCAAACTGTTATCATTTGACATGTTTTTAAGCTCGTAAAGTTCAAAAAGCCTATCTCTGCTAATCCTAAGACCTGTGGTCGCCCAATCACTAAACTTAAATTTCGTACTAATTTCTTTTGTTTCTATGTTAAAGATCATTTCGAATTCTTAGCTCAGTAAATTAAAAAAGTCTTTGTATACATTATTTGGATTTTCGAAATTATAATTTTGGACTGGCAATTTCTGCATTAATACGTTTTTATACTTTTCCAACCTACCTGCAGTGATACGCCTGGTTTCGATTTTGATTGTTTTAATATGATGTTTGAAGGGGAATATTACGGATTGACCCCTGTGATCTGATTGAAGAGAATTTATAATGCGTTTATCTAGAGGTTGACAATCGCTAAATACATTATCAATACATTTGGCAGAAGTAGACGTCACACGAGTAGGTTCAAAAAATACTTTAAACAAATTAAATGATTTAAAAAGACCTAAAAATTTATCACTAATGGAATTGATTTCTAGAATGTCTACATTGAAGTCTCCAGCAACAATAACGTGTTTATTAGTTTTTGTGACTAATTTGAGTACATCTTCCATTACTAATCACCCATAAAAACTTCTAGTAATGTTTTAAAATTTTGAGCTACAGGTGGTCTGTACACACATACTATAACATGACTTTCCAACTCAACACAAGATAATTCAGTACAACTTTCAACCGACAATCCGACAATATCCTTACGTTCCTTATATTTAATATTGTTTCTAAGGAGTATTAAAGAACCTCCATGGATCGCAGATTTACGATTGAAAGAACTGGCTATACAGTAATTTTCATAATTTATTAAAATGTCATGATCCGTTTGGAAGTGCTCTGTAATACACACTACGTCATAATTATGCTTCTCTAAGAACAATTCAATTTCTAATACTTTGCTGGAAAAGCCCTGAATATTTTGATGTAAGACTTGCAGTTGATTTTGCTTTTCCTTCGTCTTAGGCTGCGAGCAAGAAGACCCCGGTTTGTTTGTGTTATACTCAATGGTCACAGAGGGGTTTTCTTTTGTCTTAAAATTTAGTTTAAATTATTAATTAAAATAGATGACGACACATATTTTGTGTCATTTATATTATATGCTAACAGTGTAGCTACTTGTCTCTTATAATAATCAGACAGGTACATAGTATCCTGAGTCAAAATAAATTTATGAATAAAATTATTCACATTAAAATAAGAAATAGCATCACTATGATGACATGTTAAATTATACAAGTGCATGTTCATTCTATGCACACATTTGTTTTGTTGTGCTGATAAATTTGTACAATATGGAAAGTTGCACAAAATGAACTTGCACTTTGTCTGATTGTGTAAATTGAGCAACACCTCTAAGCTATTATCTAGTGCACTACGACTAATGTTGGAATGATTTCCTATCATAATTATAATAGTGGTGTGCTCATCATATTTCCCTACAGCTACTTGTTTAACAATATCCTCAAAAGAGGCGTCAGGACAACACACGTTTGTCACTTGTTGATTTAAACGATAGTTCAATAATTGTCCAAAACCTACACCTAACTTATCCGAATAAATAAGAGTCTTTTTGAGAGTTTTCGCTGAAGGAAGGTCCTTTGTCGATCTGTATGCACTGTCACTGTCAAGAGCTGGTCCTGCGTGTGGTCGAGTGGTAGGGCACGGGCATTGGTCACGACGTCGTGGCTTCGGGGTCGGGCAAGCTTGGGCTGAGACCGTGGACGCCCTAGAAGAACGCGGTGTAGCGACTGGGGTGGGCGGCACTATAGCCGTCTCGATCTCGATGGGAGAGGCGGCAGGTGACCCCGCAGGCGGCACGTTGCTGTCAGCTACCGACACCTGGTGTGCCCTCGCATCTTGGTGCACGGCGGGGGCAGGAGCACGTGAAGCACCCCTGCCGCGTCCGCCGCGGTGTCCTCCACGTCGTCCTCGCCGGGTGGGTGACGTAGTCGTTGGTGTAGGTCGCTTTGTTCCCACAGGCAGTGTAGGAGCACCTCTACTGCGTCCGCCACGTCGAGTTCGCCGGGTGGGTGCTTCAGCCGCGATGGCAGGTGCGTCAGGAGCGGCAGGTGATGCCCGCGCATCAGGTGGTGCCCGCGCGGCAGGTGGTGTCGGCGCGGCAGGTGGTGTCGGCGCGGCAGGTGGTGTCGGCGCGGCAGGTGGTGTCGGCGCGGCAGGTGGTGTCGGCGCGGCAGGTGGTGTCGGCGCGGCAGGTGGTGTCGGCGCGGCAGGTGGTGCCGGCGCGGTAGGTGGTGCCCGCGCGGCAGGTGATGCCCGCGCGGCAGGTGGTGCCCGCGCGGCAGGTGGTGCCCGCGCGGCAGGTGGTGCCCGCGCGGCAGGTTGTGCCCGCGCGGCGGGTGGTGCCCGCGCGGCAGGTGGTGCCGGCGCGTCAGGTGTGGCGAGTGCATCAGATGTATCAGTATTCACGGATGCCAAGGTGAACTCCTCATCTTCCATCAGCATGTCCAGTAACTCTGCATTCTGTTGCTGTAGTTGTAGTAGCTCCGAAGTTGCAAGAGAGTTGCTCATGTGCTAATCGGCTCTCTGCATATTTAGTCTCAACATTAGCGAGCTGCGTTTGAAGATGATCAATATACAACTCGCTACTTGTGTGCAAGCTTTCTGATGCTGTTATCTGCATCGTCATCTGCCTGATCTTTATTTCTGCTTGATGGAACTCTTCTTGCATTTTTCTTATTAACAGTTTATATTCATCAGTATGCTTCAATAAATTGATTCTCTTAATTCTATTTGGTTGTCGTTTTACAGTTAATCTTAATAATTTTAGGTTATGTCTAGTCTTTTTAATGAATTTGTTTAGTCTTAAATATTTCTTTATTTTATTTCCTTTGTAAGAATTGTGTGGCGTACTGTACTTATGTCCTGCACTTCCAGTTCATGATGTAGGAAACACTGAATTTATTTTCTATGTCTTCTTTTTCTTGGTGTAAATCCGCTAACTGTTTGTTAGCTTCGTTTAGTTGCTGGTTTAAAAATTTGCATCTATCTCGGGCAGAATGTAGGTCATTGATGAGGTCATATCGAGCATGTTCTAGAGAATCTATATGTTGAATATGCTGGTCAATCTCCACTTGTGATTCTGCACACTGTGTACGCAGAGTAGTAACACTGTCAGTCAGCTGAGTGTTTTTGGATTTTAACTGTTTCATCTCTAAGTCAATCTCATCTCGTTCCACTAGAAGTTTCTCATTAATTTGCTCGGCTTCAGTAAGTCTCTGCTGGAGCTTAGCCATTGTCTTTTCCGCATGCATGCTACGTGTTGTCATCATGGACATGGTTGAAGCCGGGGCTGGAATTGGTATAAAAAAACAAATTTAAGATCTAAATCACACTAGTTGTTACTTGTTGGGCTAGTGTATGTAATCTAATTATAAGGCTGGACTTCTGTGTATAATTATTAATTATCAATGTTCTTACTTTATAATTTAGTCAATTATTTGTAGCAATACCACAGTTAGGTGTGATAATATTATGTGTGTAAGAATGTATGCTATGTATGAAATTAAATACCAAGTATCTACAGATTCACTTTCCACACTGATAAGTAAACTGAGACACTAACTAACAGCAAAACTAACAAGAAAAACAAAGTGTTAGTGTTCCTAAAGGTTTAGTGTTGTTTGAATAAACTTGTCTGAGCGGCAGATGAGCCCTATCTTCAGACAGACTTCAATAGAAGTAAGCTGAGACAAGGTCACGCGCTAATGTGTGAGTAGTTAGTTTCCCACAAAAGCGAGGTTATGTGCAGTTTTGTGTTTGTCTAATCTGAAATTATGGTCAGAATATACTTTTCTAACACAAGCCTTAATGTAAGAAATTGATTAAAGAAACAAAATACTCCCCCGGTTTAATCCGTTATGTTGAATTCAAATAGTTAGTCCGTTGGTTGACCAACAACATTTGCTAAAAACACAGTTACCTATTTTTATTTGCACTGGGACATTGTAACACTGTAGTTCACTTTTATCACTTATTTTACTTAAATAAACACAATATAAACACAAATACTTAGAAATTTACGTAAAAATTAAATTGAAATATGCGAGCTAATGTTTTGACGTCTACTCGGGCGTTTTGACGTCTACTTTGATGCAGAAACCTGATGGGTCGCTTGCCCACACCGCGGCAGAGAAAGCAAAGGTGACGTCTTTTACCGGGAGTTCAATTTCGACTGATATAAAAAGTATATCATTTTAAAGCTTAGTTAAAATGTTACTAAAGCATATATTTAATTTTATCTAAAAATCCTCCTTTTTTATAGTTAATAAAAACAAATGAGGAACTGTCAGGACTTCGTTCTTCAAATCGTGTATAGATGGCGCGTTCCTATACCTATGTCCCTATCAAGGAGGTTTTATTTGCTTCCTACGGACCAAAGGGAGTATTTCCTAGGTCCATGGTCCAGACTCGGAAGATAGTGATGTAGGTATTACAAACTTTTAATTTATGAACTTTTTAAATGATTAACACTATGGGCCGATCAAAGAGTCCCAATGTAATAATACCAAGGAATTTGTAAATCTTGTGAAGTTTGAGGATCTGCAAGCAGAGGATCTTCACTTTCCATTTCAGATTCTGATAAGCTTCAGTTCAATTACTTTTGAGTTATAAATACACATGATTTCGTTTGTGGTGCTCCACTCAATGAAATAATCAAGGGAACATCATGCCTTTAAAAAAATATTCTTTTTAGAACTGCAATAAGATGTGTATTTTGATTAATTTATAAAATAACGATTACCAGCAAAGCAAACTCTTATACTTAAATACAAATCGACACCTGATTCGAAGAACATTGTAACTTAAAAATGCAAACTTTACAGGGGAGCCGTTTGAAGATTTTGGTATCGGTTTTTTAACGTTAATATCTTTTGAGTAATGCAAATTTCACAAGTTTTGTGTGATTTTAGCATAAAAATGTTTGGTCTTTTAGGGGAAAAATTTATTTCATAAATCATCAGAAACCCCAGTAAAATCGCTTTTTCGTTGAGTTGCAATGTTCTGATATTGTGATACTAATAATTTTGAGTCTGAAAAACATTGTAACTGTACGTAACAAAATTATACTTTTAAAATGAGATGACGAATCATAAGCTGAATAAAACTATAACTTTACTTACAACCATCATTTTTTGCATATAATCAAACAAAATTTGCCACAAAACATTGTAATAGGTTGTTACAAACCGATCTTCAACATTATTTCTAAAAAAAAATTCGTTATAATATTGTAAGAAAGAAAAACGAGGTTAAACGTAGTAAGAATGTGATTGAAATTTTGTGATTTAATTTGTTTTTAATAATTTAATTTTCTTTACAACAATTCTGAAGGAAAATTTATTTCAGAAAAACAGTTACTTCATCTGAAATAGCTATGTATGTGTGTTTTTGCAGATATTAACTTACACTTCGAATTGGCCTCATACGTCTGTGTCAGATGATTTATTCAGTGTCTGAGGCAAGATTTTTCATGGCTGTATAAGCCGATGCGGGAGCGGCATGGCTTTTTGTACGCTCTTTACAGACACTGCGTTGCCTGGGACACAATTATGGAAAACGCAGGGCTGCCCAGGACCTGCGCCACCCTCTCGGCCTTCCTGGCTGACTCCACATGAACGACGGGTCGATACGTGCGGAGCCAGGTCGGCTGCAGGAGTGGAGTTTTCCTTCTCCAGGACCCTGATCAGCTTGGGTCGGATTTATCCCTCGGTGGCCTCTTACGACCCCCAAAGGAAGAGAGGGGGTGGTGCTATTCTACTTTGCCGGCACCACACGGCTTCAAAACATTAATAGCTTCACAGATATACTACGAACTGTAGCTATACTTATTGAAAGAAACCCTTGCAGTCAACAAACAGGAAAATAAATATGGCGCAAGTTGTGATACTCTACATTGAAAGCCAGGACAGAAATCCGTCACGAGTATGTATTGTATGATTTCGTTATGTCTTAAGGCCAGAACAATTCACTAACGTGTGCTTTCTACGCTCACGTAGGTGCTAACATAAAAAACTGTGCATAAAAAAGAAGTTGCACAGAGATCCAGAGAGCTTGCCATGAACGATATAAAACTTCAAGATTATGTCCGAAATACTGAAATCTGATGCCGTGTAAAGATGAAAGATGTACGTAAAAAAATAACTAAGCTTAACAGGGTGCGGCCAGGAAAATTTGCTAGATGTGATGTGTTTGGAAGATGTGAGATACACCAAGGCAGTAACAAAGTGACAGCTAAGGGACGGAAAGTGGCTAATAGGCATATCATCGGCCCGATGTTCAAATATTAGAATAATATTACAGATGTAATTTAAATAAGTAATGTTGATGAAGAGTGCAATTTAGCATGCCGCCTTGTTGAACTAGATTTTTCGTTTTGTTTATTTTTTAATTTGTGCAATGAATGTTGGAATCAATTCACATTTTGTGATTTTTTGATAGCTTCTTTTAACTTAGTGAGCACATCGTGTGCTATATAGAGAGGATCACAAAGAATGACACAGCAAGGAAGTGTCATACTGGATTTGGAGAGTCTAGGAGAGTTTTGCGGAATAAAACATGGCATTGTTATTTGTTTCACAAACAGTAAAATATAACGAGGCTAGGTAAGGCAGTCAAGAGGGTAACATGCTGGATGGCATTATCATTCATTTTTTTTATCTCCATTTATCCATTATCCTGAGAGGCTGAGGTGAAAATGAAACATTTTTTATTAATTTTACTCCTCCTCGTACGGTGTTTCATACTAAAAAAAGAGGAGCCATCCTTGGTGTAAATTGTTTATAACGTACTAAAAATCGTATGGTACATACATAAAGGCATTGTTTGGCTTGCTACAATTGTTTTAAAACCAGTTTTGTTGCTGATAACTTGATATTGACTAAGAAAGTTTTAAGAAAAACGGTAACATACAAATATAAATATAATGAGGGATTCAAATGTAAGCACGAGACATTATTTTATGAGAAGTTTATGAAACATTAAAATGTTTCGTGAAAAATATGCACCCGAAAAAATAATTTACATTGATATCAATACATAAAAGTCAAATTTTCTATGTCGGAATTGTAAAAGATTGTTTTATTGTAGAGGAAATATATGAAAAAATCTAGATATGGCAAAAAGGTCAACAATTTGAAATACTACTTCAGAATACACTTTCATTTTGTAGAAATAACGTTGTAACTTGTTTTACTAGCGCTGAAAACTCCTTCTTTTTGTAGTCAATCGGATAAAAGTTTAGAGTTATAACATTGTATCAGCATATACAATGCAAAATATACCTTAAGGTGTTGATTTATTCAAGTCAAAAACATTGTAACTAGTTTATACAATCTTCTAACTACGAAAAGTTGATAACATCATAAAAATTGCAGTATTGTAACTTTAATTACAGTCTTTTAATGACTAAAAGTTGTGAAAAGCTGGAAAAGTGTACTTTGGAAAACCTAGTAATAGGTTACCTAGGACCATGTTTTATACATCAAACTGTGCGTATTGGAGCGTGGAATCCAAATATACAATAGTTATATAACATTGTAACTATGGTTTACAATGTTCTTAGAATCAGGTGTCGAAATGTCAGTACCTAATTTAAGTAGTTATAGTGTAAGTGTAATCACTTACGCAACGCAGGGGATCAACAATGTTATCAATGTAGTTCGAGTCTTACAAATGCAAGTTAAGTTCATTGCTTCTATCCAAAGGCATCGGTCTTTGGAAATAACATGTTGTCCTGAATTAATACATCCCGGTACAACGCATTTATTGACCATGTCTAATCTTTGTAGCTAGGCGCACAGGAAAATCGGAGTTTTATTATTTGTATCAATCACAGCTTGATTACAACTACAACACTACAACAAGGTCTTTGTTGAATAACAAACACGTTGTTTGAAAAACATCCTTATTAATATTCACCAAAGAGGTCTCAATAAAATATATACTCTTCGAATTTTTTTGCTATATTGGAAACTGATTGTAGATATAAAACCACAGAAAACAGAAAAGAGTACTAGGTACTTTATATCTACAAGCGGCACGCGTGGTACTGACTTAGAATCATCATCATCTTTCGCCACGACTGCAGCAAAAAGACTCGGAATTCTCTCGAAGGTCAGGCGATACTTCACACCAGTACAGCTTTTACAACTATACCAAGCTCAAGTCCGTTCCTGCATGGAGTATTGCTGTCACCTGTGGGACGGGTCTGCCAAATACCAGCTGGCAGCCCTGGACTCGATTGAGAAGCGCGCTAAGAAACTCATCGCTGATAGGGCACTCATTGACGCAAAGTTACAGAGCCTCGAACACCGTCGCAAAGTAGCTTGCTTGTCGGTATTCTACAGGATACATTTCGGGGAGTGTGCACAGTCTCTCCATGACCTGATACCTCCGTCACCATTCCATCTCCGGTGCACGAGACGCCGGTTGGGATTCCACCCTTATATCGTAGACATCCCGCAAATTCGCACAAAGCGCTTCGCTTCTACATTTTTAATGCGACCTGCTAAGGAGTGGAACTCCCTGCCTGCGGATCTGTTTCCGGAACGTTATAACCTGGGCCTTTTCAAGGCGAGAGTGAATAGGCATTATCTGGGCGAGCATGTTCCATTATCGTCTGCATCGTCACTTAACATCAGGTGAGATTGCGGACAAATGCTTACCCATTATTTATATAAAAAAAATCATCATTGACCTCATACGTCTGTGATAGACGATTTATTTATTCAGTGTCTGAGGCAAGATTTTTCATAACTGTATAAGCCAATACGGGAGCGGCATGACGTTCCGCACGCTCTACAAGTGAAGGTGGAATCGAGACTAGCACATGCATGTTTAGATGTCGTTTTTGCCTTTGTTTGCGAGACCAGCGCACCAGGCATCATCGTGAGTTCTACGTCCATCAAACTCACGCTTTCTCCATTCATCCCTATTCTCAACAAGCTTCTCCCAGCTTTGAAGGTCGATGTCAAACGTAGTCATGTCCCGTTTGGCGCAATCTTTGAAACGTAGCATCGGTCTTCCAACTCCTCTTTAGCGTTAGCTATGGCGCCAAGCAGAACACACCGCGGTAGTCGGAAGGTTCCATGCGGTGCACATGCATGCCCTAGCCACCGCAATCGTCTCTGCTTAAGCAAAGCGGTGAAGCTAGGCAGCTGTGCAGTCTTTAGAACTTGCTCATTTGTTACCCTGTCTTGCCAGGTTATAATTATGCAAAATGTTTCTTACGCAGGGCATATGAAATCTGTTGAGTCGACGTTCTTGTCCAGTAGAATGTACAATGTGTCTCACGCAAGGAACCCTCGTTAGGGAGTCTGGTCTCTTGTAAAGCACAAACAGCAATGTTCAGTCTGTGTAGTTCGGCGTCGATTACGGCAGTTTTACGCAGATCTTGTGCGTCAGTAGAAGAACCTGCACAGGTGTCAGGAGGCCTGTCCTCATAGTGCGGACATTCCATGTTGCAAATCGCATTGATAAGCGGGGATATTGTTATCCGCGTGACGTGGGTAAAGTTTCTCCACAGACTCTGCGTTGCTTGGGACGCAATTATAGAAAGCGCAGAGCTGCCCAGGACCTACGCCATTCTCTCGGCCTTCCTGGCTGACTCCACAGGAACGAAGAGTCGATACGTGTGAAGCCAGGTCGGCTGCAGGAGTCTGCCGCACGATATATTACCAGTCACTCGCGCCTAACGGAGACCCCGTTCCGGCTTTGTGTGGTGTGGAGTTTTCCTTCTCCAGGACCCTGATTCACTTGGGTCGGATTTATCCTCGGTCGCCTCTAAGGGGTCACCGACTTAGAATACCATCAGCCTATTACCCTGCGAAAGGGCAGCAGCGATAGTTTTGAATACAAATCTCTGTACTGGATACAATACGCGCGGCACCAAGCAGCGGATAAGTTATGTTTGTTTTGATATCGATTAAAAGGTAAGCGATGTCCTGTCCTGTTCGACTACTGTTTGTAAATGTCCAATAAGTTGGAATTGTATGCCCTCTACATAGTTCATCGTTTAGGTACCTACCTATTTGATTTACAAATTCTTTGGTATTATTTCAATGTAAACTCTTTGACCAGCTCATAGTGTTTATAATTCAAAAAGTTCTTATCTTAAAAGTTTGTAATACCTACATCACGATCTACCGAGTCTCTATAGGGACATATATATTAATTTGTGGTCGTGATTGCAACGCGCCATCTATACACGATTCAAAGAACGTAGCCCTGACAGTTCCCTATTGTCGTACTAAAAATGAAATGAAATGAAACGAACATGCATAACCTTCATGAATTATGGCAGAAGTATCAATGTTAAAAAGTAAACTGTCAGTCATATCTGTCATTCATTAAACCAAAACAAACACAAACATTGTATTTCATTCTTTTTAAATAGGTATAATATTTTAATGCCCTAGAACATTTTACACTTATCTATGCATCGAATTTTATTGAATACCTAAATTGTATTCAAATAGGACTTCATTCGCACATTTTGTATACTGGATTGTACTGATTTAGAGGCAAAAACACAAGAAATCATGCTATTCGATAAAAAGCACAATAAATCGCTAAAAACCTACTGATGTAATTATTATTGACGATCCCCTGGTCTGCAGGTAGCGGTAAAATATGTAATAAACAATAAAAATCGCACAAAATAAGTAAAATAATTATCAAAGCTCAAAGTAAACGAATCAATTGTCAAACATATTACTTGACAACCGAGGGATATTTTTTTTGCATCTTAAGAGTTTTTTTAATGAGGTTGCATGTGTAGAGTAGGTAGAAAAAGTAAAGGCTCCCGCAGACAGGACGCGTCGCCTTGTGTCGCGTCACGTCGCGTAGCGTGTATTTCTACGCAGGCGCGCAGACCCTGTCACACCGGCAAGCATAAGCAGCGCATGCACTTACTTCAAGCAATGCAGGTCCTCGCATTGATAGTCCCAGCGACGCAGCGCACGCCCTTGAAGCTAACACAGACCAAACGTAGCACGCGTGCGTGCGTGCAGTAATGGAATGGAGACGTCAGATGACAGACGTACGCACGCAACGCAACACCTGGGCCCCAAGTCTGCTAATTTTTAGCCATTGTAATGCCAGCGACACACAACTGTCATTCTATTGCCACTGTGATTTTCCATTAAAAACTGTTAGCAGACTACGAAATGACCAAAACCATGCAACTGACAAGCCATCGACATCCAAGTGAAACGATTTTCATTTAGCAGACTTGGGGCACTGTCATCTCTATACTATTTACTGCACGAAAGCATCCGCGCTGCGCTCCGTCTGCGTTAAGGCTCCCGCATACCGGATACGGCACGCAATGCAATTAAAATAAGAAGTCCAGAAAATGACGGGTATATGCGCACTTCACACAGCTCCATACATTACAACCGTTGCATGCGTCTGCGTCTACGCGACGTAGCATTGGTCTGCTGGAGCCTTAATTAAAGAGTTTCTGGCTCGGATACGAGCTCTTTTAGCGGTGCCAAACTGAGAGTTTACCATAGTGTTGCCAGCATTATCATTATGATTTCCACTTCACTTATTTAAAACTTATTTTAATAAAAAACGGCGATGATTTTTTAATTATTGATTATGTACTTTAAACCTGTATAACTCTCACTTCAGTCGAAATTCTTCGCCCGCGTTTCACACATTTTCCGGATGTCTCTTTTATTTGCCGATCTGTTTGCGAGCAACTCTCGTATAGACGCTGGCTCGAAATATCCACCCACCTTACCTCACTGTGATTCTTTGATGTCTGAGATCACAGTGCACAATAAAGAGGTCCGTAGAGCCCTTCGCAGTCTGGACGTGAACAAGGCCAGTGGTCCTGATGGCATACCAGCAAGATTGTTGAGGTATTGTGCGCCTGAGTTGTCTCCTGTACTGACACGCTTGTACCGCCTCTCTCTCGTGTCAAAAATTGTACCAAAATCTTGGAAGCTTGCCAATGTGCAACCTGTGCCCAAGAAGGGTAGCCGTGCCGACCCTAGCAACTATCGACCGATCGCCATCACTTCTGTACTCTGTAAGGTTATGGAAAGAGTTCTGAACTGCAAACTGCTTTCGTACCTCGAAGACAATGATCTTCTCAGTGATTGTCAATATGGCTTCCGCCGAGGGCGTTCCACGGGAGATCTTCTAGTGTACGTAACGCATTGCTGGGGCGAGGCCATTGAAAACCACGGCGAAGCAATAGCAGTGTCGCTGGACATTTCAAAGGCCTTCGATAGGGTGTGGCATGCGAGTCTGTTGAGCAAGCTTCCAGCGTACGGCATACCCACTGGCTTCTGTAGCTGGGTGGCTGACTTCCTGAGTGAACGGTCGATCCGAGTGGTCATAGACGGCTGCTCCTCTGACCTCAAGGCTATTGACGCCGGAGTTCCTCAGGGTCTGTACTCTCCGCGACGCTTTTCCTGCTGCACATCAATGACCTTCTATCTTCAGGAATTGTTGGGTACGCAGATGACAGTACTGTCACCGAGAAATATCTGTCCGGCGCAGGAGCCAGTGGTGATGAAATCCAAAGATTGAGAAAGGCTATGATTGAGCGTACGAGCCTGACGTTAAGTAACGTCTCCCAGTGGGGCGATGACAATCTCGTCAGCTTCAATGCTTCAAAAACGCAGGCGTGTCTTTTCTCCGCAAAAGGAGTCCTTTCACCTTTTCTCCTACTTTTCGGGGTACATCTGTTCCAGTGACCAACACTCTTCAACTCCTTGGCATGGAGCTGTCCTCTGACCTCAACTTCGGCACCACCATCGAGTCCAAGGCTCAAATTGCAGCTAGAAAGTTGGGCGTCCTGAATAAAGTCAAGCGGTATTTCACGCCTGAACAGCTTCTAACTCTTCATAAAGCTCAAGTCCGATCTTGCATGGAGTACTGCTGTCACCTTTGGGATGGCTCGGCTAAATACCAACTTGCTGCACTGGATTCGGTGGAACGCAGAGCCATCGTTATTTTATAAATTAATCAAACTACACATCTTATTGCAGTTCTAAAACGAATAATTTTTTAAAGGCATGATGTTCCCTTGATTATTTCATTGAGTGAAGCACCTCAAACAAAATCATGTATATTTATAACTCAAAAGAAATTGAGCTGCAGCTCATCAGAATCTGAAATGGAAAGTGAAGATCCTCTGCTTGCAGATCCTCAAACTTCAGAAGATTTACAAATTCCTTGGTATTATTACATTGGGACTCTTTGACCGGTCCATAGTGTTAGTGTTAATAATTTAAAAATTTCATAACTTAAATGTTTGTAATACCTACATCACTATCTTCCGAGTTTGGACCATGGACCTAGGAAATACTCCCTTCGGTCTGTAACGGAAGCTACAAGCTAGCATATATTCACGTAGGGGATTGTGATCTTATCTCGATTTCCTACGTGATTTGCGTCATACTTTTAGTTAGTTTAGTTAGTATATAAGCCGTATAATATTGTAAATAAAATGTGCTTTAACAACCAGCTCGTCGAGTATTCATTACCGCCACCTCTAGTCATCAGTCGGAATAGCTGGTAACCCCGCGTGAACATGGAAGCCTTCAGCGACGGCCGCGTTGGAACGCTGTCCACCGAACCATCTGGAGTCAAGAATCACAGCTTCGTGAGCAGCTATCTACGTCTATGGTTATACATCGCAAGTCCCATCGTCAAGACCACGGAATGAACCTGCCCACTTCCTGGTCACACTTCAGCGGCAACTGCTCTTCTCCATTACTCCCGACTCACTGAGGATCTGGAGACAGCATCGGCTCGGCTGTCAGAGTTCGCCCGCTCCAGCCAGACTTCTTGCCGCATGGGAGTTTAAGATGACACCGCACTGCAAGACGTCACAAACAGCAGCTCACACCACGACCCCACACGACGCCAAGCCCTGTCTGATTTCATCACATCTCTCGACGTAGCTCCAATGCACCACTTCAGACAGGAATCCAACCACCCTCCCGAGAAGTAACAAGGAAGAATCATCATTCATTACCGCCACCTCTAGTCATAAGTCGGTATAGGTCCGTAGGGAGCAAATAAAACCTCCTTGATAGGGACACAGGTATATATAAGTAATCTGTGGTCACATAGGAACGCGCCATCTATACACGATTGAAGAACGAAGTCCTGACAGTTCCTCATTCGGTAAACCAAATTGGCAGGCTATATTGCTCAAAGGGCGTCTCTATCGGGGACCGCGAATGACGTTTTGGTTCTCTGTGGTCGAAGTCAATATGTAAGATTCTGACGTTTACATAATCACCCGTCCGTATACAGACGAAAAGCAGTATACAAATTGACGGCACGATATCCGGCAATATGACTTCTTCTGGGAATTCCAGATCCAAGTTACGGCTTAGGTCAAGCCTACCCTTGTACCTAAGCGCTTGGTACCTACCACCAAGTCTCCACTACCCGGCGACAACCTACGCGTCGCCGCAGCATTCTACGGGCGACGAACTACACGTCGCGTCTGGTCACAGTCTCACCGTGACCGGTTGTACTGCGGTTTACCTCCTACTGTGGCACTTTTGGTGCAAACTGCGTGCGTGCCGGATTATTAAGGCCAGTCTATTCCTTCTTAACTAAGTGGTGCCTAGCTTGAATTGTAATAGGAAGGAACGAAAATATAGGCTTTTTAGTTTAAACTTACCTTTTGTTTAAATTAACGAACCCATTCTACCTACTTCTATTCTGTGACGCCTACACGTCACAGTGCCGCCCTTTTCGTGTTTTTTTACGTTCCGACCTATTACTTTTCTTGTTAGGTATACCTGCTAACTTTTACTTTTTCAGCACTGCACGGCGGTACACCTTGTAAGCGTAAAGGTGACCTCATACTATTGTTTTGTGTGCTGGCCTTCTTTTTATTCTATTTTCTAATTATTAATATTTTTCTTTCTACCTATCACCTTTTCGTTTTAATTTTCTATAAATTTGTTAAGATTTGCATTTTTTCTTCTTCTTCATACTCGTAATTTCATTTTTAATATTTATCTATCTACTATTTATTTTTCTACTATTGTTAAACGGTGGTAGGGTCTGTGCAAACCCGCCTGGGGTAGTACCACCACCACGCCTATTTCTACTGCCTAGTCTTCTGTTTCGGTTGAAGGGTGTGGGTGCCAGTAAAACTACTAGCAAAAGAGACAATCCATCTGAAGTCTCACAGTGGGCAAAGTTATTGCGGTTCAGTATCTAGCTACCTACTTACCGTATCCAACTTGCCACTGGTTTTCTTTCATTTTGTTTTTTGTAATTCTTACTTTGTAACTTAAATTCATATTTGACTACTGTAACTTAATTTTCAACTGCCATCTTATTCTAAATTTTAATTTGCATCTACCTACCGCTTATTTTATATTTGTGTCTACCCACTTTTGGTATAAGCTTATTTTGCACCAACTGATTTTGCATGTGATAATTGTTTCTACTGCATTATTAACTACTGTATTCGGCTTAATTGCTACTTTAACGATGAACACTCAACCGGTTATCAAATATTTTCTTTTGAACAAAGATGAACTAACGTACGAAATTCTAATTCGTGGCATTGAGCCTGCGTCCAATGTCATTGAGCTTAAAAGACAAATAGCTAAAATTGTACCAACGCTTCCTAGCCAAGACATCGGAGAGTCTGGTCTCGATGTTACTACTGATTTGAGTGAGGTAACTAATTCTGTAAAGGAGTTGGCAGGACGCATAAAATCTCTAGAGGAGAAATTTGAACAGAGCCCTTTCGAACGAGCACGTGCGCTCGGCGCGCATATCTTCTATCGGCTTAATCGCATTACTGCTACTGACGCTTCTAGCACTGCTTCGTACAATTCAGTTCCTACAACCTTTAAAACGCTTTTTGCTAAATTGAACGCTTTAAAAAAGGAACCAGAACCTTCTCAACCTCAAACATCAACTGCCGGCAACCTACCAACAATTGTCGTCAATTGTGATCATGGAGTGGATACTAAAATTCCTCACTTCAACGGTGATGGTTGTGTTCGTGTTTTTCTACAAGATCTTAAAGAGTATTGTCTTGCTAAAAACATTTCTAATGATAATCTGTTATCAAACTATTCTTAGGGAAGGCTAAGCATTGGTTCCGTAGTATTAAAGACACTATAAATACGTGGGCAGAACTTGAAAAACAATTGATTGCAGATTTTTCGCTGTTCGATCATGACTACAGACTATTGAAGGAAATAAACAGTCGCACTCAAGGCGAATCAGAAAATATTGTTATATATTTGGCTATAATGTCACAGATGTTCGCTAGATTAATAGACCCAATCTCTGAGAAGGAGCAACTTCAAATTTTGCTTCATAACATAAGACCCTGCTACGCTAATGTCTTATCTTCTAACTCCGCTAGCACAGAATCTATTTCTGAACTACGTTCTGTTTGCCAGAACTATGAGAAGATCAAATGCATGACTTCTCAGTTTCATGAGCCTCCTAAAATCTCAGAAAACACTATTGCACCTGACTTAGCTTTCAATTGTTCACATGAGGACAGAAATAAATTTGCCAAAAAGAATTACAATCCTAACTATAATAAATACAATTCTAGTTACAACAAATACAATTCTAGCTACAAGAACTACAATTCTAACTTCAACAGAGATAATGCTAACAGGAATGGTTCTAGCAATCAAAGTCAACCATTCAAAAATAATAAACAAAACGTCAACGGTACTAACGACAAGTATAATAAACCGTTTGAACGTAATCCGCATTCGCATAGTTCTCCAGTTGCATCCATCCAATCTAACAATGGACCTAAATTCTGCCCTCGCTGCCGTTCTTCTAGTCACTCGCTATACGAGTGCAGACAAGATCGCTACCCGATCTGTTTCAAATGCGGCAAGAAAAATGTAACATATCCAAATTGTCCTGTCTGTCAAGCTAACAATTCAAAAAACTAGTTACTGATGATTGTCGCAATGAACTACCTAAATTTGATAAAGACGATTGGAATGACTGGTTGAATACAATTAAAGTTTATTTTTCTAGTTATTTCATTGCTTCAATCATCAATGATAAACCTACTAACGATGAGCGAGCTTATGCTACTATTAAGGTTCGCGATGATGAATGTTATGGTTTGCTCGACTCTGGTTCAGCTGTATCCGTGTTAGGTAGCAACTTCCATCAACATTTTCTAGATAATGGATTTACACTACAAGAATGTGATCAGCCACAAACTTTTACTGCTGCTGGTGGTCAAAATCTATCTGCTATTGGCTACATTCAACTACCAATCTCGTTTGAGAAACAATTGCATATACTAAAGTTTTATGTAATACCTGAAATTCAATCTACAATGATCCTAGGCATTGATTTCTGGGATAAATTTGGTCTTTTTCCTAAATTGGTGAAATCTATTTCGTTTTCTACAACTACTAAAAATCAAATATCTGCTGTATCTGCAATACCTAAAATGGTTCATTCCTATGACGAACTAACTACTCATCAGCGCACTGCTGCTGATAGCATCATTCAGCGATTTGAGGACATCTCGACACAAAAGCACGGTTTTGGTCGTACTACCTTGGTATCTCATCGCATTGATACTGGCGGTTTGCCACCTATTAGACAAAGATACTATCGAATGTCTCCTGAGAAAATTCGTGTATTATGTTCTGAGCTCGACGAGATGTTACAACTGGGTGTGGTTGAAAAATGTGAGAGTCCCTGGTCTTCTCCGGTTCTACTAATTCGCAAAAAGGATGGATCCTTGCGCTTTTGTCTGGACAGTCGCAAGCTGAACTCTCTAGATAAGAAGGATGCATACAAATTGCCCTATATTTCTTCAATCTTAGATAATTTGAAGAATGCTAAATATCTAACTAGTATTGACCTCTCAAAAGCATTTTGGCAGATTCCGATTGCAGAAGAGGATCGTGATAAAACGGCTTTCTATATTCCTACTCGTGGTACTTACAGATTTGTGACTATGCCATTTGGTCTCACCAATGCTCCAGCTACTCAGCAACGACTTGTTGACAGTCTCTTCTATGGACCTGAATTTGAGAACTCCGTATTCGTTTTCGTGGATGACATTGTAATTGCTACTCCAGACTTTGAGTCTCATATTAGTATGCTTGTTAAAGTTCAACAGAAACTTAAGATGGCAAACTTGACCATCAATCTAGAAAAGTCTATGTTTTTTCGCAATGAGCTCAAATATCTCGGCTACGTTGTCAATTCTAAGGGTTTACTGGTCGATCCTGGTAAGGTCGACGCTATTCTGAAATTTCCTACTCCTGCAAATAAAAAAGACGTAAAACGATTCCTTGGTACTGCATCCTGGTATCGTCGTTTTGTACCTAATTTTAGCTCTATTGCTGGTCCGCTAAATAAACTGACTTCGACTACTAAGAAGTCTGGCGGATTTGTTTGGACGAAAGAGGCGGAAGAGTCCTTTACTAAACTAAAAGAATGCTTGATATCTGCACCGATTCTTGCTTGCCCGGACTTCGAGAAGGCTTTTCAAGTCCATACTGATGCCAGTGACTACGGTGTCGGTGCAATGCTGACACAGACTATTGACGGTGTTGAGCATCCTATTGCTTATATGAGCAAAGCACTATCTGCTCAGGAAAAGAACTACAGCATTACCGAACGCGAAGCTCTAGCGGTTCTGGTTGCTTTGGAACACTGGCGTTGTTACTTAGATAACGGACATAAGTTCACGGTCTATACAGACCATTCTGCTCTTAAATGGTTTCTGAATCTAAATAACCCAACTGGGCGTCTTGCGCGCTGGGGTGTCCGTCTTTCTGCATTCAATTTTGACATAAAACATCGCCGAGGCATCGACAATGTTATTCCTGATGCTTTGTCTCGCGCTACTCCTATATCTGCTATTGATTCTACACCTACGCCTTACTATGACCCAGTTTCTACTACTGACGATTGGTATCGAAACATCTACCAGGGTTGCCAATCTAGTCCCACGTCATTCCCAAATTACATGGTGAAGAACAATCGTTTATATCGCTTTATGAAGGCGAAATGTACCTTACAAGACGATTTCCAATGGAAAGAGGTAGTTCCATCTGAGGCTAGATCGGAAATAATTTTACAAAACCATGCTATTCCAACCGCTGCACACTTCGGTGTCGCTAAAACATACAGGCGCCTTGCCTTGAACTACTACTGGCCGGGTATGTATTCTGATGTTGTAAAGCTAGTTACATCCTGCGACGTCTGTGTTTCTCATAAACACCAAACTCATTCTCCACTAGGTGAAATGGGCGACCCTAAAGTCTGCTCTAGGCCTTTTCAAATGATCAGCGTAGATCTCGTTGGACCTCTCCCTCCAACTAGAAAACAAAATTGCTATATTTTTGTGGTTACTTGTTGTTTTAGCAAGTATTGCTTACTATTCCCAATTAGACGGGCTACTGCTGAAATAATTACTAGGATTCTGGAAGAGGATGTTTTGCTGGTTCATGGAATACCATCTACTATTTTAATGGACAATGGTAAACAATTTGTAAGCGCAACATTAAAACAGATGCTTGCTAAATACAAAGTCCCTAACATACATTTCACGCCCAAGTATAGTCCTCACATTAATACTGTTGAGCGCTATAACAAAACGATCATGACCGCGATTTCTACATTCATTGGTGATGATCAGCGTGTATGGGATCTTCTTGTACCTAAGATACAATTTGCTCTAAACTGCTCTGTTAACGAGGTTACAGGCTACTCGCCCTCGTTTCTTGTCCACGGTCGTGAGTTGATTACTTGCGGATCTATTTACGCTAATGCCGAATTCGATGACGAGGTTATCTATCAGCCTCGTGATCCTTATGCCGTAAATCTTGGTGCCTTATCAAGTGTGTTTGACAAGGTGCAACTTGCCTTACTTCAGGCGCATACTAAGAACCGCACTTCCTATAATCTACGCAGAAGAACTGCTGAGTTCAATGTGGGGGATACTGTGTGGAAAAGAACATTTTATCAGAGCGATAAGGATAAATACTTCAACAAAAAACTGGCACCTAAATTTGTAAAGTGCACAGTTATAGGTAAAAAATCACCACTTGTCTATGAGCTTGCTGATACTAACGGCAATTCTCTAGGATATTGGCATATCAAAGACATTAAATTAATTAACTACAAAGACTAGTACTTCTGCTGCTTGAATAATATTTTGTCAGCTTTCTATCTTTCGTTGAGTGTTTTATAAAACGTATATAAAAAACTCTGTGTGTTGAGTGATATTTCTACAATGTCATCTCTGGTTGTAAGGTTGAGGGATATTTCTTCAATATCATCTCTAATTGTAAGATGTGGTGTGATTGAGGATGTATATTAAGTTGAGGTACGTAAGTTGAAGCATGTTGTGTTATCGTAAGATAGATTTTCAGCCGGATTTTTCTTTCAGGAGCAAAATCCTTCATCTTTTCGGCGGGGTACTGTAACGTTGTACGTTATTTAGAATCAAAATACTACTAAGTCTACATAAATTACTAACATCGATAACAATAAAAGATCATTACGGATAATCGGCAATCGATCACCGTGCCACTAGCACATCACTAGCTAAAAACTGGTCTAACGGCTCCCGCGTCCTTGTTTGACCGCGGCCCGGCCAGCATTCACTATAATCGTTCCACGCAGAGTGCATGTCTGCCGTCGAGACGCTTTACCGCGCAAACTACATATGCGTTTGGTAATAAAAGACATTCTGGTTTACTCCGTTTTTCTTTGCTAATAAAGTTTCATCGGTGTTTGGATCCCATAACAGGGGTGAGTTTTCATCGTTATTGTATAGGATGTACCTTGTAACTAACCTTTTTTGTAAGCAAATCTCTAAGATTTTTGTGCCGCTAGTTTAGTGTTTTAAAAAGTAAAAGTAGCTACTATCAATAGACTATCCTTGTAATCCAACGGCACAAAGATCTTGGGAATGAAGAACGACCTCTAAAGTCTTTGTTCTTCTGGGAATTCCAGATCCAAGTTACGGCTTAGGTCAAGCCTACCCTTGTACCTAAGCGCTTGGTACCTACCACTAAGTCTCCACTACCCGGCGACAACCTACGCGTCGCCGCAGCATTCTACGGGCGACGAACTACACGTCGCGTCTGGTCACAGTCTCACCGTGACCGGTTGTACTGCGGTTTACCTCCTACTGTGGCACTTTTGGTGCAAACTGCGTGCGTGCCGGATTATTAAGGCCAGTCTATTCCTTCTTAACTAAGTGGTGCCTAGCTTGAATTGTAATAGGAAGGAACGAAAATATAGGCTTTTTAGTTTAAACTTACCTTTTGTTTAAATTAACGAACCCATTCTACCTACTTCTATTCTGTGACGCCTACACGTCACAAACCTGCCCACTTCCTGGTCACACTTCAGCGGCAACTGCTCTTCTCCATTACTCCCGACTCACTGAGGATCTGGAGACAGCATCGGCTCGGCTGTCAGAGTTCGCCCGCTCCAGCCAGACTTCTTGCCGCATGGGAGTTTAAGATGACACCGCACTGCAAGACGTCACAAACAGCAGCTCACACCACGACCCCACACGACGCCAAGCCCTGTCTGATTTCATCACATCTCTCGACGTAGCTCCAATGCACCACTTCAGACAGGAATCCAACCACCCTCCCGAGAAGTAACAAGGAAGAATCATCATTCATTACCGCCACCTCTAGTCATAAGTCGGTATAGGTCCGTAGGGAGCAAATAAAACCTCCTTGATAGGGACACAGGTATATATAAGTAATCTGTGGTCACATAGGAACGCGCCATCTATACACGATTGAAGAACGAAGTCCTGACAGTTCCTCATTCGGTAAACCAAATTGGCAGGCTATATTGCTCAAAGGGCGTCTCTATCGGGGACCGCGAATGACGTTTTGGTTCTCTGTGGTCGAAGTCAATATGTAAGATTCTGACGTTTACATAATCACCCGTCCGTATACAGACGAAAAGCAGTATACAAATTGACGGCACGATATCCGGCAATATGACGATGAAATAAACGTTGCTTAAACGTCCACGTGGTGAGTATGTTAGGGTGACCATGATTAAGAAAAAAAAAAAAGAAAATTTGTTAGTGTATTATCTCACGGAATCATTTAAAAATAACTCAGGTTTACCTATTGTTCCCTAAAAATATTGATGTTTGGCGAAATATCATAAAAACCATAAGCCGGAGAGGATACGTTTCTATCGCAAAAATGTAGCTAAATAATCTGTTAACATATTTCAAAAGTAAAAATTACAATTTTCATTGTAAAAAAGTGAGAAAAATCGACTTATTTGAAAACTGGTGAATTTTGCGATTTGTATGAAAAGTCAAAGTTACGTAACATATCAAAAAATTTGAAAAATTCACGCAGCTTTTTTTCACCTACATTTCCTGCGGTCTACCTACTTTAAAAACAAAACGAATGACAGCTAGCATGAATTCTCGGGTTGCACAATTTCGGAGCGCATGAAGATTGCACAAAACATGCAACAAATATTTCATGTCATTAGTTATTTTTGACATCGACTCTCAGGGTGCAATTTATTTGTCGCCTATTTCTTTCTGCGTAGTAAACGCCGCGTAAACCACTTTCACAACAGAAAAATGCAACACAGGGAACCGTGTTAAAAATATGCACCCCAAGAATTTGTGTCAATTTTGTCATCAATTTTTAGCTGCACAAAAAACGTATTTCTTTGCACAATATTTGTTGCGCATTGTGTACGCCCCTGCTGTATTGTACACCCTACTACTATTATATATTCTGTGATTATACGCCATATTTATTGTTTTGCGATTACAGCGCCACCGTGGCGGAATTCAGTACTAGTTCGTACATATTGCCGGGCATTATGCCATACGGCAAAATGAAGTTTTTTTGGCGGTACACATAATGTCGACGGTATACATACGTCAGATGGAAATATACAAACGGCTTTTCGTTTGTAAACACACGAGCTATTATGTAGAAGGCAGATTTTGACATAGTGACTTCGACAGATACACCGTCTCACACATATTTTTCAAAAATCAAAATTTAACCTACAAATTCTTGTTGTATTGTACAAATGTCACTGCACGCACATGTCAAATCATATGTCAAATGCGTTTTGTTTCAAAGACTGTATTTTATTTTTAGTTTAATTATTATTGAAGGCTGTGCCTCCGCTGCCGGAGCCGGCAATCGTGAATAAACGGAACGGTTGCCGTAGATGACTAGTCTATGCGCGTTACCTGTCATGTTTCTACAATCTATGGTTGCATAACCTCAAAATTACACTTGTTTAGTTTTCGAGTATCGAGTAGGTAAACACAAACACAACATCGCCATTTTGATAGTCTTTTGTACCTTGTTTGGTTTGTGCTATTGAAAATAATTGATTTACCTACCACTGTAGAATATGAAAGTTGGGGATACGTTTTCCTCCTTCGAGGAATTTGACGCAAAATTATCAGAATACAAAAAACTCGTCAATAATGAGTACTGGAAAAGGGACGCTAGAACAATCTTCAATCAACGTAAGAGACATCCTGATACAGTTGAAAATGCCAATGAATCATTGAAATATTATTACTTAGTTGTTGCATATCAGAGGTGGCAGGAAATTCGAGTCGAAACATGAGAGTTCCACTAGAAACTGTTCAACTGCGAAACAAGATTGTCCAGCAGTGATACACCTACACATGAGTAAATGTAAACAACATCTCACAGTTACGAAGTCGAAGTTAAATGAATGCCACAACCACAAAACTTCAGCAGCTCACTTCAAAACCTTGTCACAACAACGGTTAAAACTACCAATCGAAATGAAGAAAAATATCAAAAATTTGCTTGAAGCAGGTGCTAATAAAAAGCTTGTTTTGGAAAAAGTTCAACAAAGCACAGGCTGTAATATTACATTAAAAGATATTTCAAATATTAACAGGCCTAGAGAAAAGAAAAACTTTGAAGAATGTGTTTCAATGCTGCAAAATGTGTATGGGTGCGATGTGCGACTTTTTTTATGTGAAGACGGTACATTTGATGGACTGTACTTTCAGGACAGAAGAATGAAAGACTATTTTGCAGCATTTCCTGAGATACTATTCATTGATGGGACCTACTGCTTAGTAGACATTAGAACTGCAGTCTACATTATTATGATAGAAGACAGCAACGGATGTAGTGAGATAGTTGCTATTTGCCTACTAAGCCGGGAAAATGAGGAAGTATTGATATGTTTATCAGAGAATTCAAAGAAGCTAACTGTTGTGAAAATGTCAAAATAATAATGCCAGACAAAGACAAAACAGAAAGAAAGATTTTTGAAAAGCACTTCCCGGATGCTAAACTGATGATTTGCCTTTTCCATGTTTTTCAAATATTTAACAGGGAAGTGTCCAATCGAAAAATGGGTATAACGGCTGAAGAAGCTAAATTAAGCAAAGAGTATTTGACAAAACTCACATATGCCTCTTCTGAAACTGAATACCAAAATGTTTATAAGGAGATGAAGGCGAATGTTCCAAGTATAGTGCATAATTATTACCTTAACAATTGGGAAAGTATCAGAGAACAATGGGTTAAGTGTTTCACATACAAAAACTTATGTTTGTCTAATTCAACAAACAACAGACTGGAATGCATGAATGCAAAATTAAAATCTGTAATCAACAGATACAGTCCTTTGGAGGACTTCATCAAGCATTTGTTTGCACTAATAAACAGTCATAGGACTGGCAACGACACCAGAAATTTGCAGATGTTACATAAAACGCCAGTTAAAAGACCATTACCAGGTTCAGCAGAGCATTTATATGCAAACCAATTGACAGTATTTGCATATAAAAAAGTGTTAAAACAACTTGAGTATTCATCAAGTTGTAAAGAATTTGTACCTTTAGGTGATGATACATACATAGCAACGACTTCAGAAGGATTATTGAAAGTTACAGGAAATAGTTGTGAATGTAGTTTTAGAACATCAAATATGTTACCATGCAGACATATCTTCAAATGCAGATCAATGCTATCATTACCCTTATTTGAAGAAAACTTAAGCTTGCGAAGGTGGACCAAAGCTCATTATGAAGCTATAATAAGTAAAGAACATAATGGAATAGAAGAACCAAAAGAAGTAGAAGAAGTTAAAATTTTACATCAAATGAATACAAAACCGAAAAGACTAACAAGCCACCAAAAATTTAAAATTATGGATGAAAAATGCAAGGTTATATCTCAAATGTGCAGCGAAGTATCAACACCTTTATTTTATGAAAGACTCAATTTTATTAAATCAATTATTAGTAAATGGAGTGAAGGCGATATCAACAGTGACTTGAATGATGATAATTTTGAATGTCCTCCGTTAGAATTACCTCAAGGTGCTAGTAGGGAAGACAGTGTTTGTCTTGATTCAGTTGCTGAATGGTCAGATACCACTCACAATACATCAAAAACAATAAGTTTAAAAGATGTAAAAATGCCCCCAAGATTACTAAAAAGAGGGCGGCCAAAAGGATTAGGAAATACTGTAATAGGATTAAAGAAAGGTAATCGTTCTACTGGAACTACAAAAAGACTTAAAGCTGTAGAAAAAGTAAACAAAAAAGAAAGTGTTTTTGGAGAAGTGACAGAAAATATTACAGAAGTTGATATGAGTTATTCTAGTTGTATAGAGAGAGATGAAAATTACAATATGGAGGAAGAGTACTTGGATGAAGAATTATTATAATTTTGGCAAGATATAGAGAGGTAGCTTTAGTTTTAAGTTTTGCATTAAATAATTACTTTAGAATACAATATTTTTTATTTATTTATTACCATTTAAGATATTGTTCCTTACACAGAAGGGTTGGAGTAAGTATACCTTTCAGGGCGAAAATGACACGAAATGATTTCCACATGACACCCCATGACTCCCACATGACACCCCATGACTCCCACATGACACCCCATGATTCCCATATGACACCCCATGTATCCCGCATGAATCTCAAAAGTCCAAACCCTCAGTACAAATGTAGAAAAATTTCGATGGATTAAGAAATCCTATTCCCCTCTACACGATAAAAATAAAATAAAAACATGAAATTGAAAAAAAGCATCAAAATTATTTTTAAGTTCAAATTCAGTTAAAATAATATTTTTTTGGACGCTTCATAGGGCCTCGAAAAGTATACGGACCGGCAGCCGTTCTAAGTGCCGGCTCCGGCAGCCGTTCTAAGTGCCGGCTCCGGCAGCCGTTTTAAGTGCCGGCTCCGGCATCCGTTCCAGTTGCCGGCTCCGGCAGCCGTTCCAGTTGCCGGCTCCGGCAGCGGAGGCACAGCCTATTATTGAACGGGCAAAGGTTCATGACCATACTGCCTCACCTTTTTGCCTCTTTTCGGACCTGCTAGTTCGAGAGCCCAGGGGGTAAGTGGCTATCTCATAAGGTACCACGATAGGCTAGGTTTGGATCGTTAACCAAGACTTAAACAAGTCGTATGACCCAGGTCTGCCAGAGCCAATCCTGCCGAAACATAAAAATAATCGATATTTTTCAGAGTAATTTTTTCGTAAAAAATATGTCATAAGGTACCACAATGAAAGTGCTGGCATCAGTTAACCATTGAAAAATTATGTAACAAAGCTTGGTCTGCCACTGCGCACCCTGCCGGAAGTGCTTGCCAGACCTCTCCAAAGATGCCCTTCCGACACCCCTAAACTATCTCATCGGGTACCACGACGCGACCACCACAATATAATAGCCAAGATCACTCTGACAATAGATCACAAGGTCTGCCAGGCCTAAACTTGCCGCATCCTAGTGTTTCAGACATTTGAAGTTGTAGGTCCAGTGTATGAAAAATGACCTATATCTTTTTCCCCCCGCGTTTGATTTTGATGGTGCCTTAATACGAAATGCTCTCCATAATAAGGAGCTTCGAGTCATATATGACAGTTGGGTGGAGGGTTTCAGTATTGAACGCAATCCTGTCAAAAGTTTGAAATGGAGGTTTGGTCTATGAAAACTGGCCTATATCTTATTCCCCCCGGGTTTGATTTTGATGGCGCCTTAATATGAAATGCTCTCCATAACAAGGAGCTTTGAGTCATATAGGTCAGTGAGGAGGAGGGTCTCTGTATTGTACACAATCCTGTCAAAAGTGTGAAATTGTAGGTAAAGTGTATGAAAACTGGCCTATATCTTTTCCCCCACTGGTTTGATTTTGATGGTGCCTTAATATGAAATGCTCGTAATGATTAGGAGATTCGATTTGTATAGGTCAATTGGATAGAAGGTCTCTGTTCTGTGCACAATCCTCCTAAATATGAAAATATTCGATAACTTCTGCAGATTTTATCAGTTAAAATTGTCATATCATAAGGAACTCGAATAAAAGTGCTTGCATCAGCTTACCATTGACAAATTATGTTAAAAACTTGGTCTGCCACTGCGCACTCAGCCGGAAGTCCTTAGATGAGATAGGTTAGGTGTCGGAAGGGTATATTTGGAGGGTCTCCAAGGACTTCTGGCAGAGTGCGCAATGGCAGACCAAGTTTTCTGAACTCAATTTATCAATGGTAAGCTGATGCTGGCACTGTCATTCGGGTACCTTATGAAATGACAATGTTAACGGAAAAAATCTCAATCCTGCTAAACATGAAAATATTGATATGTTCTGCAGATTTTTGCCGTTAATATTGTCATATCATAAGGTACCCGAATGACAGTGCCAGCATCAGTTTACCATTGATAAATTGAGTTAAGAAAACTTGGTTTGCCATTGCGCACTCTGCCAGAAGTCCTTCGGAGACCCCTCCAAATATACCCTTCCGACACCCCTAACCTATCTCATCTAAGGACTTCCAGCAGAGTGCGCAGTGGCAGACCAAGTTTTTTTAACATAATTTGTCAATGGTAAGCTGATGCAAGCACTTTTATTCGAGTTCCTTATGATATGACAATTTTAACTGATAAAATCTGCAGAAGTTATCGAATATTTTCATATTTAGGAGGATTGTGCACAGAACAGAGACCTTCTATCCAATTGACCTATACAAATCGAATCTCCTAATCATTACGAGCATTTCATACCAAGGCACCATCAAAATCAAACCAGTGGTTAGGTAGGTGAGATAGGTTATGTTGTCGTAAGTGCATATTCGGAGGGGTCTGACAAGGACTTCCGGCAGAGTGCGCAATGGCAGACCAAGTTTTCTTAACTCAATTTATCAATGGTAAGCTGATGCCGGCACTTTTATTCGGGTACCTTATGATATGGCATTATTAATGGCAAAAATCTGCAGAACATATCCAATATTTTCATGTTTAGCAGGATTGAGATTTTTTCCGTTAACATTGTAATTTCATAAGGTACCCGAATGACAGTGCCAGCATCAGCTTACCATTGATAAATTGAGTTAAGAAAACTTGGTCTGCCATTGCGCACTCTGCCAGAAGTCTTGGGAGACCCTCCAAATATACCCTTCCGACACCCCTAACCTATCTCATCTAAGGACTTCCGGCTGAGTGCGCAGTGGCAGACCAAGTTTTTTTAACATAATTTGTCAATGGTAAGCTGATGCAAGAACTTTTATTCGAGTTCCTTATGATATGACAATTTTAACTGATAAAATCTGCAGAAGTTATCGAATATTTTCATATTTAGGAGGATTGTGCACAGAACAGAGACCTTCTATCCAATTAACCTATACAAATCGAATCTCCTAATCATAACGAGCATTTCATACCAAGGCACCATCAAAATCAAACCAGTGGGGAAAAGATATAGGCCAGTTTTCATACATTTTATCTACAATTTCACACTTTTGACAGGATTGTGTACAATACAGAGACCCTCCTCCTCACTGACCTATATGACTCAAAGCTCCTAGTTATGGAGAGCATTTCATATTAAGGCGCCATCATAATCAAACCCGGGGGGAATAAGATATAGGCCAGTTTTCATAGACCAAACCTCCATTTCAAACTTTTTGACAGGATTGCGTTCAATACTGAAACCCTCCACCCAACTGTCCTATGTGACTCGAAGCTCCTTATTATGGAGAGCATTTCGTATTAAGGCACCATCAAAATCAAACGCGGGGGGAAAAAGATATAGATCATTTTTCATACACTGGACCTACAACTTCAAATGTCTGAAACACTAGTGTAACGCGTTATTTTTACCTTATAAAAAAACCGTAAAAATTATAGATGATAGAATATAGATTCTATCAAAATAAAGAATTTAGTTCGAGAGCCCAGGGGGTAAGTGGCTATCTCATAAGGTACCACGATAGGCTAGGTTTGGATCGTTAACCAAGACTTAAACAAGTCGTATGACCCAGGTCTGCCAGAGCCAATCCTGCCGAAACATAAAAATAATCGATATTTTTCAGAGTAATTTTTCAAAAATATGTCATAAGGTACCACAATGAAAGTGCTGGCATCAGTTAACCATTGAAAAATTATGTAAAAAGCTTGGTCTGCCACTGCGCACCCTGCCGGAAGTGCTTGCCAGACCTCTCCAAAGATGCCCTTCCGACACCCCTAAACTATCTCATCGGGTACCACGACGCGACCACCACAATATAATAGCCAAGATCACTCTGACAATAGATCACAAGGTCTGCCAGGCCTAAACTTGCCGCATCCTAGTGTTTCAGACATTTGAAGTTGTAGGTCCAGTGTATGAAAATGACCTATATCTTTTCCCCGCGTTTGATTTTGATGGTGCCTTAATACGAAATGCTCTCCATAATACGGAGCTTCGAGTCATATATGACAGTTGGGTGGAGGGTTTCAGTATTGAACGCAATCCTGTCAAAAAGTTTGAAATGGAGGTTTGGTCTATGAATACTGGCCTATATCTTATTCCCCGGTTTGATTTTGATGGCGCCTTAATATGAAATGCTCTCCATAACAAGGAGCTTTGAGTCATATAGGTCAGTGAGGAGGAGGGTCTCTGTATTGTACACAATCCTGTCAAAAGTGTGAAATTGTAGGTAAAGTGTATGAAAACTGGCCTATATCTTTTCCCCACTGGTTTGATTTTGATGGTGCCTTAATATGAAATGCTCGTAATGATTAGGAGATTCGATTTGTATAGGTCAATTGGATAGAAGGTCTCTGTTCTGCACAATCCTCCTAAATATGAAAATATTCGATAACTTCTACAGATTTTATCAGTTAAAATTGTCATATCATAGGAACTCGAATAAAAGTGCTTGCATCAGCTTACCATTGACAAATTATGTTAAAAAAACTTGGTCTGCCACTGCGCACTCAGCCGGAAGTCCTTAGATGAGATAGGTTAGGGGTGTCGGAAGGGTATATTTGGAGGGGTCTCCCAAGGACTTCTGGCAGAGTGCAATGGCAGACCAAGTTTCTGAACTCAATTTATCAATGGTAAGCTGATGCTGGCACTGTCATTCGGGTACCTTATGAAATGACAATGTTAACGGAAAAAATCTCAATCCTGCTAAACATGAAAATATTGATATGTTCTGCAGATTTTTGCCGTTAATATTGTCATATCATAAGGTACCTGAATGACAGTGCCAGCATCAGTTTACCATTGATAAATTGAGTTAAGAAAACTTGGTCTCCCATTGCGCACTCTGCCAGAAGTCCTTCGGAGACCACTCCAAATATACCCTTCCGACACCCCTAACCTATCTCATCTAAGGACTTCCGGCAGAGTTAGCAGTGGCAGACCAAGTTTTTTTAACATAATTTGTCAATGGTAAGCTGATGCAAGAACTTTTATTCGAGTTCCTTATGATATGACAATTTTAACTGATAAAATCTGCAGAAGTTATCGAATATTTTCATATTTAGGAGGATTGTGCACAGAACAGAGACCTTCTATCCAATTAACCTATACAAATCGAATCTCCTAATCATAACGAGCATTTCATACCAAGGCACCATCAAAATCAAACCAGTGGGGGAAAAGATATAGGCCAGTTTTCATACATTTTATCTACAATTTCACACTTTTTGACAGGATTGTGTACAATACAGAGACCCTCCTCCTCACTGACCTATATGACTCAAAGCTCCTAGTTATGGAGAGCATTTCATATTAAGGCGCCATCATAATCAAACCCGGGGGGAATAAGATATAGGCCAGTTTTCATAGACCAAACCTCCATTTCAAACTTTTTGACAGGATTGCGTTCAATACTGAAACCTCCACCCAACTGTCCTATGTGACTCGAAGCTCCTTATTATGGAGAGCATTTCGTATTAAGGCACCATCAAAATCAAACGCAAAGATATAGATCATTTTTCATACACTGGACCTACAACTTCAAATGTCTGAAACACTAGTGTAACGCGTTATTTTTACCTTATAAAAAAACCGTAAAAATTATAGATGATAGAATATAGATTCTATCAAAATAAAGAATTCTTCTCAGCGCCATCCCTTGGCCGCATATTGAAGCAAGGCGTCCGTGTGAGGTCGTCAAGGCGCTCGATTATGTTTCGACGCTCGACGTGACGATGCCTTACGTACGAGTACCGTCTGGATCCTGTAGATGGCGGGTGGGTCATTCGTGTTGCCAAGAACAACCGAGTTAGATCGATAAGTTAAAGATTTAATTTTTCCGACGAATTTCGTAATACAGTTTTTGGTTTTTCAAGGAAAATAGTAGTGCAAGGGAATTGTTTGGTTGGGAAATTGTTAGTTCTCATTGTGCTAGTAAGCGGTGATCGTTTGGTCCAAGTTTCATTATAATTTTGTGAAGTTGAGATTTCTGTATCGTAGTGTCATAGTGACGGTATTTCGTATGAGTTGGTAGAATTTTGGAAGGTTGCCGTTCCTTTTCATATAGTAGAAATGCAGTAATAAGTCGGATTTTAATGCCTTTTCGATCGGGACAGCGCGAAGAAAGGACGCTCATCACCTCCAGGTAATTGGAATGCAAATGGCGGATGTTACCGTCTACTTAGCTTAATTAGCGAAGTCTTATTCGATTTCCTTTATTTCAGTTGATTTGGAACGACACGCTCCTGATTTGAAGAGGACCGTGAGCCGTTGCCATATTCTACGGGAAAAATATTCTTTGCGCGCTTCGAAGATTCTGGAACAGCTGGTGAGTAGATAAAATTGTGTGGGAGTTTTTTTAAATACAGCTAATTAGTGAGTTTGAACAGTTCGGTAATTCCGTGTTGCGTTATCTTACAGTGAATATACATTGTGGTGAAGTGAGCTGAAAAATCCGCGCTGGACCGAGTGTCGTGCTACCCTGCCTGACCCGTTGCGCGCTGAGGCGCGAAGTGTGCTACAAAACCTCCACTGGTAAGTGTGTTTTTATAAAATTCTGTTAGGGATTTTTAGGTTGATTCTTTATAGCCCTTCTGGCTAAAATCATGTTCTGGCCGTTTCTAAGCGAAGTGTTTTATTGTCAACAGGAGGTTCTTTTAATACCTAAGCAACTAAGTTGTCCATGGACTTCTACACGCTAGCGTAGAAGCATTTCCAGTCACACCCCGAGTTTTGTGAGCTACCCTCGACTTTTATTATTTCGCTTCGTTTTACTTTCGGATACTTTATAAATGTAGCTGTTATTACATTTTATTGTGACGTACTGATCGCACTAAGTATATGTAGGCTTTTATTTAGAACCCATGCCCTTTGAGATTGTTGCTACAGACAGTTGATACTAATATTTTATTATTAAGATAACTATTTTATTTTGGCCTATGATACAGGCCTGGCGCCCATAATTGAATATAATTTATAACCTATTTCTTAACTAAATGGATCTTATTGCATGACTGTGTAGGTGAACTATCTCAGTGAAATAAAACATCCAGTCATCTTTTGGATTATATAATTTATAACCTTTCTAATATAATGTATAACCTATTTCTTAACTAAATGGATCTTATTGCATAACTGTGTAGGTGAACTATCTCAGTGAAATAAAACATCCAGTCATCTTTGGATTATATAATTTATAACCTTTCTAATATAATGTATAACCTATTTCTTAACTAAATGGATCTTATTGCATAACTGTGTAGGTGAACTATCTCAGTGAAATAAAACATCCAGTAATATTTTGGAAGTCTTATCTTTTATTTCTTACCCACAAGTAGGTACTTCCCACTCCGGAAAATTAATTAAGTTACAGTGGCGCCTTAAACTGGATAAATACTTAGTGCGGTCATACGTTTTTTTTAATTTTTTATAGCCTATGTTTGTTGCCGATTTTACTTAAGAGTTGCGTTTCTTTAAAAAATTACCCGACTTCGATTTAACCGACAACGAAGGAAGGTTGATAACTTGATTAGTTTATATGAACTATAGTTAATGCTGGTGTTGGTGCTGTATTATTGTTCGGCTTATATTAATGTCTACTGCAGCCATACATTTACCAAAAAATTTTATAACCTGTTGTCTTTGTTGCTGATTGTACTATACTTAAGAATTATTTTTCTTTAAAAAAATACCCGACTTCGATTTAACCGACACCGAAAGAAGGTTGATAATTTATTTAGTTTATACGAACTATACTTAATGCTATATTGTTGTTCGGCTCCTAGCTTGGATAGCTTTTGTATATTATTTTGTAACTGAAGTGTAAAAAAAAAAAATTTAAAATTTCATTCTGATTTAACCTGGAACTGTGAACTTAGTGCGATCTCTCACTGCTTAGTCTAGTAGTACTTACTGAATATTTCTTTTAAATATTTTTCTATTACGCGCTTCATCATGTCTCAGGAAATAAACCCAGGTTACCTTAGGAAGGATGAATTAGAATATGAGGTGTCTTTAAGAGGTGTGGAACCGGAAACTACCGTTGATAAGTTGCGTCCTCAGTTACGCGCTTTATTGAAAATCAAACCGTCCTCCACCATTTTAAAATCTGAGCGTGATATTGACTCCGAGATAGAGATAATCAGTGAAAAAATAAAAACCCTGGAAACAGAACTGGCTGGTACACCTTCATCATCGCAGTTGTCTAGGCTTAGTACATTAGCTCTGCACTTGCAATTTAGATTGGGTCGTTTATCTTCGAAAACGGAATCTCAGTCTGAGGAACTAGTGGATTTGAAGGAGCGACTAGGAGAAGTGGTTTTAAAATTGGTTGATGGGTCGAATGGTTCAGATACCGAAAATGGGAAGATACGGTGGAAGATGACCCAACTTCAGTTACAAAAAATATAACTTACGTCAAAGCTGCAAATGTGGCCTCCCTCAATTTGAAATATGACGGGTCTTCTTGCGTGTTGGTTTTCCTGGAACGTGTGGAGGAGTTGCGACGTTCCCGATCTATTAGTGCGGAGTCTCTGTTTCGCTCGGCTGTTGAACTTTTTACGGATAATGCCTTATTGTGGTATCGAGGTATTTGTGATTCGGTTACTTGTTGGGAAGAGTTAAAGAAAGAGTTGATGAACGAGTATTTGTCACCAGATTACAATTGGCGCTTACTAAACGAAATTCAAAACCGCACTCAGGGCCAAAGTGAAAGCTTTTCTGTTTACTTTGCCATCATGCAAAATTATTTTAAACGATTGTTAGAGCCATTATCTGAGTCACAGAAATTGCAAATTCTGATGAGAAATATTCGTCCGGAATACACCGAGCACTTGTCCTTGATTGCGATTGGATCGTTGAATGAACTGAGGGATAAGTGTAAGCTGATTGAGAGAAACAAACTGAAATCACAGTTTTTTACTGAGCCCCCAAAGGTAGGCGCAAATACTATTGCGTCAGATTTGGCTTACAAACCTGTTAAGCCACAACATGTTGCAGTGGCTGCTGTCTCGGTACCAACGGATAGAATGAAGTTGTTTTGTCGTCGCTGTCGAGTTAACACGCACAATCTGAGTAATTGTACGGCACCACGTACACTGGTGTGCTTTAGGTGTGGACTGGCTGGTTATACGACTATTTCTTGTCCAAACTGTAATAGGAAAAATGGTGGATCGGGAAGTTCAAAGCCAAAAAACTAGGTACTGCAGACTGCAATAACAAAAATTTTGATTCTGAGGATTGGAAGAGCTGGCTGGATACAGTTTCTTTGTTTTTTAACACTTCGCACATGACATCCTAAACTGACCTAACTCAAAATAATGGCAAATCTAGTTAATAATGTATTAAAATAACATATTTTTTTCTCTACAAATGGGTAAAACAATCGCAGCGGTAAATAATTTAGTTTAAAAGTTATTCAATAAAATGTCTTTATTGCCTGCGCCACCCTGCACCGCCCCTGCAAGTCAACAAAGATGTTTTTGAGTTAGTACGCTGGCGAAAGGACGGAAGCACGCTGCGCGCGCTAGTATTCAAAAAAATACTCCCATTTTTACGATATCTGCCAAGATATGAAAGTCTATAGTGACAGTTTTTGAGTTATGCCTATTTATCCTGTATTTTTTTTGCTAAAACCGTGTATTGTTTTGAGTTAGTGCACTATTGCCTTTTTTAATTAATGCATTTGTTAAAATTTACTTCGTATTATTTGACTTATGCCTGTATAGCGATCGGAAATTTTGTGTTAGGTCTCTATAAACTTTTTAATTTATAAAAAAAATGAGTGTAGTTTTTTAGTTATGTCAGTGTTGGGTGTAGATAATTTATATTTTTTTAAGTAAAGATACCTAAGTAATTTTGTTGTACTTACAGATCAAAATAGATCCCGACGAATGTGCTAGTAAACGGCCAAGCTCAAGTAGTTGTGGCTTTATTTTTGAAGAAAGGAGACAAAAAGCTCCTCAAAAATTATAGGCTGATCACACTACTGAGCCACGTCTATAACTCCTTCTCGTGGCATTTGTCTGGCATCAAGATTTGGCGCCTACCAGCCACAACAGCTGGGTTTCTGAAGACTTGAGCACTGTAGACCACACTCATTCTGTCCCACTGTCCCTACGCAGGGTGTGGGCAGTGGGAGATCTGTTAAGGGATGGTAGACTCCATGAATCCCACCAGCCAGGGTCGTTAGGTCCTGGAGATATGGAGTAGCAGTGCGGCTGGCGCCGGCCGCGACTCGTCAAAGGTGACCGGAGAAATCTGGTCGACACGAGGTACCAAGGGCGGGTGGAGTCCCACCGGGTATCGCATGCGACCTGGTGCCCCGGCAAGGCGTAGGCTTCTTGGGGTTGTGGGATTACCTAGGTAGTTAACGTCTGTATACACAAAGTTTAGGTCAGTCGGGAGAGGTTCTGTACGGCAAGTTATACAGCAGTCAAAAGAATATGACCAACCGCTGTTTACTATGGTTTTTGTGGACTACGAGAAAGCTTTCGACTCGAATGAAACCTTGGCTGTTCTAGAGTTCTTGAAGCGGTGCCAAGTCGACTGGTGACATGATAGAGGTGCTGAAAAGCTTATGAATTGGCGACAATGTCAGTTCTAGTACAAAACCCCATACAGATACTCTGAGGTGTAAGACAGGGTGACATTATACCCGAGACAATTCACCAATCCGCTGGAGGATGTATTCAAGACCTCATAGTGGGACAGACAAGGCATCATTATTAATGGTGAATATCTCATGCATCTCCATTTTGTTGACGGCATAGTTATAATGGATCACTGCAGGATATGCAAAAATCTTTCTAGTCTAAATACGGCCTCGAGGCGTGTTAGAATCAGGATGAACTTGAAAAGACCAAGTTCATGTTCAATCAGCACGTAATTTCTGAGTCATGTCCGCCGAACGTAGACTTGAAAGTAGTTCAGAAGAATGTATACCTTTGGCAAACATTACAGTTACGAAGAGCTAACTTCGAGGCTGAAATTATCATGACATAGCATGACAGTTAAACTGGCCTATAGGCTACGCGTCACTCAGAGACTCATGGAAAGGTCTATGCCAGGAACCTCGCTAATGGGTAAGGTCCGGAAAGAGATTATCAGCCAAAAGACTTGTCTAGAAGTGTAGCAAACTGAAGTGACAGTGGGTTGGTCACATTTGTCGTAGAACAGATTTTCTACGACATCGTAGATACCGGTTTTACCGGGTTCTTGAAAGGAAGCAACGACTTAGCAAGCGTAGCATTGGACGCCCTCCTGCCATATGGACCGATGAGTTAAAGTGAACGGATGGTAGAGACTAGATGGTGAAAACGGAAGATCGTGCCTTGTGGCGTGCTCTGTGAGAGTAAAGTGATATAATGATAAACTCAATTTTAGAACATACTTAATAACAAGCTAATTAAAAATAATAAATACTATTTATTCAGTCGAAATTTAGTGTTTTAGTAAGTGCCCCGTAGTAGAAAGATAAAAAATGTATTTTATTTTGAAATAACTCTCCCTTATCATATTTTTATGAACCAGCTAAACTGATTTTTTTGAGTTAACGCGCTAGTTTTAAATAAATAGTACAGTCTATACAGGCATTAAACCAAAAAGATTTTAAAAATATCGGGCAATAACGGCATAAGTCAAAGTGCTTTTTGAAAATATGAAAAAAAACAATAATTATGTTTAATTTTAATATATTTTTCAATAAACAAAATAAAGATATTCCACACTATTTTTTGATATATGAATCAAAACTCCAAGGCATATAGTTAATTTTTAAGACGTATTAGAAGTTTAAAATCCATTTTCCCACAAACTTGCTTTTTTGAGTTAGGTCAGTTTAGGATGTCATGTGCGACTTATAATGTTGTTTCAGTCTGCGATGATACTAATAAGAAAAGACCATTCTTGAGTGTTAAAGTCGGTGGTGAGTTGGTTTATGGATTACTGGATTCGGGTTCTGATATTTCTATCCTGGGAGGAAATTCTGGGGATAGGTACCTCAAAGGGAATCGAGTTACATGGATTGTCTGATGAAGGCCGGCGAATAGTTACGGCAACTGGTGGTATAGCTGACATAAGAGGTTATGTTGAGTTACCTGTGTCTTTCATGGGTTCTGAGAAGAAGATCAGATTTTATGTGATACCGAAGTGAATTCGATTATTTTTGGTTGGGATTTTTGGCATGTATTTGATTTGGTTCCAAAGACTCTTAAAACCTTGCCTTTTAAAACGATTGAGAACGTACTGGTGTCTCTGAAATTAGTTTCCTACATCCTATCGATAAATTAACACCGGTACAGCGAAAGGAGGCTGAGAAAATAGTGGATAAATTTGAAAATATAGCTTTGAGAAGGTTGGCTTGGGAAAAACGGAATTGATTAAACATCACATCGACGTGGGTGACACCAAACCCATTAAACAGCGTTATTATCCGATGTCACCAGATAACATAAAAGAAATGCATCGTGAACTAGATACAATGCTCGAGTAAGATGGTAGAACCTAGTCATAGTGCCTGGAATAATCCAACTTTAATGGTACCGAAGCCGGATGGTAAAAACGTTTCTGTCTGGATAGTAGAAAACTGAATTCAGTTTCAAAACATGATGCATATCCGCTTCCTTACATATCGCAAATTTTGGATAGACTTAGAGATGCGAAGTATCTGTCTTCTATTGATCTCAGTTCTGCATTTTGGCAAATTGAACTTACAGATGAGTCTAAGGAGAAAACAGCTTTACTGTTCCTGGTCGTGGATTGTTTCATTTTAAGCGGATGTGTTTTGACTGACAGGGGCACCAGCTACACAACAAAGGCTGATGGATAGGCTGTTTGGCCCAGAGTTTGACAATAATGTTTTTGTCTATTTAGATGACATTGTGGTGGTCAGTAACACTTTTGAGAGTCACCTGCAACTACTTTCAAAGGTATATGAACGGTTGAAGCAAGCGGGCTTAACTATAAAATATTCAAAATGTAATTTTTTCAGACCAGAACTAAAGTACTTGGGATATGTGGTTGATGAAAAAGGTTTGCATACGGACCCAGATAAAGTAAAATCAATTCTAGAGTTTCCTACGCCAAAGAATCGTAAACAGGTGAAGGCTTTTCTAGGGACAGCGTCTTACTATAGGCGATTTATTAAGAATTTCAGTTTAATCGCCGCGCCCCTAAATAAACTGACCAGCACTGGGAAGAAAGCACCTTCGTTTTGTTGGAATGAAGAGGCGGAGGAAGCGTTTAATACTCTGAAACAGGCTTTAGTTTCAGCGCCCATCTTAGCGTGCCCTGACTGGTCGAAACCTTTTCGTTGCACTGTGACGCCTCAAATTTTGGTATTGCAGGAATGTTGGCGCAGGAAATAGATGGCAAAGATCACCCTATCGCTTATGCTAGCAGATCGCTGTCAAAGTGTGAACAAAATTATTCCGCCACAGAGCGTGAGGCCCTTGCTGTTGTGTTTGCAGTAGAACATTTCAGACCTTACATTGAAGGCAGTCAAAGTTTCAAGATCGTAACTGATCATGCCAGCCTGAAGTGGTTCCTAAATTTGTCAAATCCAACTGGCAGATTAGCTCGCTGGGGTTGTCGTCTTTCTCCTTACAATTTTACCATAGAACATCGTGCTGGTAAGGAGAATGTTGTTCCTGATACGTTGTCCAGGTTAGTACCTTGTGTGGCTGCGATTAATGAAGTTGAGCGTCCTAAATTGACGGGTGATTCTTTCTATGATGGTCTGGTTGAAAAGTGCTGGTCGAAGCCATTGTCTTGTAGGAACCTTATGATCAATAATGGAAAATTGTATCGTTTTACAAAGTCACATTCTGGTCTGGGTAAAGAGTTTCAGTGGAAGGAAGTGGTCTGTGAGTCCTGCAAGAAAAGTATTATAGAAGAGAACCATGACTTGCCCACCTCAGCTCATCTAGGATCTCTAAAACCTATAAAAGATTGCGTTGAGTTATTACTGGCAAAAATGTACCGGACATTGCTGATTATGTTCGTAACTGTGAAGTTTGCTTGTCATATAAAATTCCGGCTAAAACTGTTTCTGGTCTGATGGGGATGCAAAGCAATGTTGCAGACCGTTTCAATGCTAAGCATGGACCTGGTGGGTCCTTTCCGGTTTCTAGAAACCGATATAATCATTTACTGGTCGTTATGTGCTGCTTCACTAAGTACGTGATGTTATTTCCTCTTAGAAGGGCCACGGGCGAAAATAATGTAAAACATCTGAGAACGACGTGTTTATGGTTCACGGTATACCTCAAACAGTAATCTCTGATAATGGTACTCAGTTTACTGGAAACGAGGTCACTGCCCTGTTCTATAAATATGCGATACCACAAATTCACCTAGGCCCAAGGTACTGCCCTCAAGTTAACCCAGTGGAAAGGCAAAACCGTACTATAGTCACATCGATATCTGCTCTGATCAAGGATGATCATCGTAACTGGGATGTCTACTTGTCGCAAATACAGTTTGCAATTAATACGACAGTGAGTGATGCAACGGGTTATTCTCCGTTTCTTTTGGTGCATGGTCGTGAAGCGGTGGTGTCTGGTTCGCTGTATGATTCAACACCGGTGGAACTCGCCGAATTGACTTTCCCGTCTCGTGATGACTATGCTCAGAATTTGGGATCTTTAGCAGGATTTTCCGTAAAGTTAAATCGGAGTTGCTGAAGGGTCATGATAGAAATGCCAAATACTATAACTTAAGAAGAAGGCATGTAGAACTGGAGATTGGTCAGACTGTGTGGAAGAGGTGTTTTCCTCTAAGTGTCAAGGATAAATTTTTCTCAGCTAAATTAGCACCCAAATATATTAAATGTAAAGTTGTTGAAAAGAAATCACCTTTGGTTTATCGATTGGTGGATTGCAGCGGAAAAGATGTTGGAATTTGGCACATAAAGGATCTGAAGATAAATAATTAGGGGTGTTGATAGGTTATTGTATGTTTTGTTGCTAGTCGCTGGTGGTTCTGTGGGTTGAAGATGTTGGCTGACTGGTTGTTTTTTTCTATTTTTCTTAGATAAGTTAGGTAGGGTAGGTAGTGCTGATCATAAATTTTTCTTATCCCCTGGACACAGGTTGGCTGTTTTAGATTGGTCCCGGGTTGTTGGTTGTAATGATGGAATTGAGAATGCTGGTGTGACGATATGTTGTTTTAGAATGGCTTGTAGGTGCCAGTGGATTGGATGGGTTTCCCAATACACTGTTACCAGGATTGTTGGGGTAAAGAACTGATACCTAGTACTTGTGTTGTTTGTTTTTCTAAATTTAAAATAATATTCATTAAAAAATTAACAGTTACCTATCAGTCGCTTGGTTTTGGATTTTAAAGGTAAGATGGTGTGCAAGTTAATCTTTTAACGTTACATAAAAGTTAACTACTTCTGTTGAGATTCAGTTCGTTTGTTTAAATTAACTCGAGTGATTTCATATCTAAGGAATTTATCTCTTGTTTCTTTTAAGGGTTGTTGGTGTCCAAATCATGAGATTGTAAGGCATTATAAACTAGAAACAAAGTTAAGACTGTTGGATTGTGTGTGATTGAGTGAAGTTCGTTTTGAGGATATGTATGGAATTACATCTTATGCCAAATATAAATGGGCCCTTTACATTATGTAACTTACTAGTTGGTTTGGCTTGTTTGTGGTCTGGTGTGTATGAGGAAGTATTATAGATGAAGTATGAATTTTAAACTTTGGTCTGGTATAGAAATTCCATTTTTTTTTAATTGGTTTTTTTTGGCTTTCAGATTAACGGTAATAATTTAATTTAAACGGAACTACCTAGGTATCAATTCTCGACTCTCGCCTTTAGTATAAGATGTTGTCTGTGGTCTGTTTTGTTGCTGTTGTTGTTTTGGAGTAAGCTGTATTTTTGTGCTTTTGTTTCACTGAGATGGTTTTACGGCTGGGACAGCCGTGAATTCCCTAAGGGAAATTCTGCGTGGTTGGGGGATATTGTAACGCGTTATTTTTACCTTATAAAAAAACCGTAAAATTTATAGATGATAGAATATAGATTCTATCAAAATAAAGAATTCTTCTCAGCGCCATCCCTTGGCCGCATATTGAAGCAAGGCGTCCGTGTGAGGTCGTCAAGGCGCTCGATTATGTTTCGACGCTCGACGTGACGATGCCTTACGTACGAGTACCGTCTGGATCCTGTAGATGGCGGGTGGGTCATTCGTGTTGCCAAGAACAACCGAGTTAGATCGATAAGTTAAAGATTTAATTTTTCCGACGAATTTCGTAATACAGTTTTTGGTTTTCAAGGAAAATAGTAGTGCAAGGGAATTGTTTGGTTGGGAAATTGTTAGTTCTCATTGTGCTAGTAAGCGGTGATCGTTTGGTCCAAGTTTCATTATAATTTTGTGAAGTTGAGATTTCTGTATCGTAGTGTCATAGTGACGGTATTTCGTATGAGTTGGTAGAATTTTGGAAGGTTGCCGTTCCTTTTTCATATAGTAGAAATGCAGTAATAAGTCGGATTTTAATGCCTTTTTCGATCGGGACAGCGCGAAGAAAGGACGCTCATCACCTCCAGGTAATTGGAATGCAAATGGCGGATGTTACCGTCTACTTAGCTTAATTAGCGAAGTCTTATTCGATTTCCTTTATTTCAGTTGATTTGGAACGACACGCTCCTGATTTGAAGAGGACCGTGAGCCGTTGCCATATTCTACGGGAAAATATTCTTTGCGCGCTTCGAAGATTCTGGAACAGCTGGTGAGTAGATAAAATTGTGGGAGTTTTCTTTTAAATACAGCTAATTAGTGAGTTTGAACAGTTCGGTAATTCCGTGTTGCGTTATCTTACAGTGAATATACATTGTGGTGAAGTGAGCTGAAAAATCCGCGCTGGACCGAGTGTCGTGCTACCCTGCCTGACCCGTTGCGCGCTGAGGCGCGAAGTGTGCTACAAAACCTCCACTGGTAAGTGTGTTTTTATAAAATTCTGTTAGGGATTTTTAGGTTGATTCTTTATAGCCCTTCTGGCTAAAATCATGTTCTGGCCGTTTCTAAGCGAAGTGTTTTATTGTCAACAGGAGGTTCTTTTAATACCTAAGCAACTAAGTTGTCCATGGACTTCTACACGCTAGCGTAGAAGCATTTCCAGTCACACCCGAGTTTTGTGAGCTACCCTCGACTTTTATTATTTCGCTTCGCGTTTTACTTTCGGATACTTTATAAATGTAGCTGTTATTACATTTTATTGTGACGTACTGATCGCACTAAGTATATGTAGGCTTTTATTTAGAACCCATGCCCTTTGAGATTGTTGCTACAGACAGTTGATACTAATATTTTATTATTAAGATAACTATTTTATTTTGGCCTATGATACAGGCCTGGCGCCCATAATTGAATATAATTTATAACCTATTTCTTAACTAAATGGATCTTATTGCATGACTGTGTAGGTGAACTATCTCAGTGAAATAAAACATCCAGTCATCTTTTGGATTATATAATTTATAACCTTTCTAATATAATGTATAACCTATTTCTTAACTAAATGGATCTTATTGCATAACTGTGTAGGTGAACTATCTCAGTGAAATAAAACATCCAGTCATCTTTTGGATTATATAATTTATAACCTTTCTAATATAATGTATAACCTATTTCTTAACTAAATGGATCTTATTGCATAACTGTGTAGGTGAACTATCTCAGTGAAATAAAACATCCAGTAATATTTTGGAAGTCTCATCTTTTATTTCTTACCCACAAGTAGGTACTTCCCACTCCGGAAAATTAATTAAGTTACACTAGGATGCGGCAAGTTTAGGCCTGGCAGACCTTGTGATCTATTGTCAGAGTGATCTTGGCTATTATGTTGTGGTGGTCGCGTCGTGGTACCCGATGAGATAGTTTAGGGGTGTCGGAAGGGCATCTTTGGAGAGGTCTGGCAAGCACTTCCGGCAGGGTGCGCAGTGGCAGACCAAGCTTTTTTTACATAATTTTTCAATGGTTAACTGATGCCAGCACTTTCATTGTGGTACCTTATGACATATTTTTTACGAAAAAATTACTCTGAAAAATATCGATTATTTTTATGTTTCGGCAGGATTGGCTCTGGCAGACCTGGGTCATACGACTTGTTTAAGTCTTGGTTAACGATCCAAACCTAGCCTATCGTGGTAACTTATGAGATAGCCACTTACCCCCTGGGCTCTCGAACTATGCGGTTTTTTGTCAATTTTTTGTCAAGTTGTCCGTATTGTTAATATTTTAATTTTATTTTCTTTTTTAGTTTACGTTGTAAAGGCATTGTTTATTTGATGTTACTTTTCTTCCTATGTTACAGCTGCCAGCGAGTAACCCAGGGGATAGGTTGCTAATAAAAGAAAAGTATTTATTTATTTATATGCTTTTATTTAACTTATTTATTATTTAATTTATATAATTATAATATTATTATCTTTTATGCCCCGATAAATGTCACACGTTGTTAACCATGGTTCAGACTCTGAATATTTTTCATTATCTTCATCCTCCTCAGGCAGCTTTCTTAGTGTGGATTATGGTGTGGATAGTGATGATGTGTCAGACATGCCGTGTCTGGGGGACAGACTCAAATCGACCTTTTGTACGTTGGCAAAAAACTTCAATGTAGTTCACATTAACGCACAAAGTGTGCCGGGTCACCATACCGACCTACTTGCTACGTTTGAAGATAATAAAAACATACACGCAATCCTAATCTCAGAGTCCTATCTCAAACGCACTCTTCCTTCTACTCTTTACCCCCTACCTGGGTACCGGCTTGTTAGAAACGACAGAACCTACTGTAGTAATAAGTCGGGTCGGTCCAGGGTGGTGGGAGGTGGAGGTGTGGCTATGCATCTCAGGAATGACCTTTCATACAAGATTATTGACAAATCGTTGTCTGCAGCCAATTCCTCAGAACATTTATTTTTGGAGGTGTCTCTTCACCATACCAAAGTTTTGCTAGGAGTATTCTACAGCCCTAACATGCATATAAACTACTTTAACTCACTGGAATCTACCCTAGCAGACTTACGGCCTCTCTACGAACACATTATTCTTATGGGCGACTTCAACACTTGTCTGGTAAAAGACGATCACCGCTCTAAAAAGCTCACTGCTCTCACAGAGTCCCTTAATTTGAACATCCTACCTATGGCGGGACCAACACACTTCCCTCATAATGGTCCTCCATCTCTTCTGGACCTGGTCATCACTTCTTCTCCAGAGCTTGTTGCCACCCATGGTCAATTTAATGCTTCTGCTTTTTCGTTACATGACCTCATATACGCATCTTTTAAGATCAGACCACCGAAGCGGAGGCATAAGACTATCATAATACGTGATTACAGCGGCATTGATAGAGAGGCCTTTGAGCGTGATCTGGCTGATGCTGACTGGGGGTCTCTATTGGATGGGGAAAATGTAGACGATAAGGTGTCTGCTTTTCAACACATTCTTCTGTCTTTATATGACAAACATGCTCCTCTGAAGGAAGTCCGTGTTAAGCACTATCCTGCACCATGGCTTACTCCAGCCATAAAGCAGCTCATGGCGAAACGAGATGCAGCGCGCATTAGGGCCCGTCACAATCCTTCTGAGGAGAATGTCAGTGCCTACCAGGAGATTCGCAAGCTCTGCAACAAAACCTGCAGGAACGCCAAAAGGAGACATATTCACTCCTCTATCGAAGAATGTCCTCCTCATAAATTATGGAAATACTTAAAGTCTCTCGGAGTTGGTGGATCTCGTGCAGACTCTAATCCTAAAGATAAAGATATTTTATTTGCTGTAGATATGGTCATTTACAAGGTTCTTACAATTATAATTATAAATTATTGGTCAGTATCACATATCTAGCCTACATTACTATAAGCATGCAAATGTTCACATATTTATTAATGAAATATTTTATTAGAAATACAATCCATGCAATTCTTTATATTATGGTCCAAAAATTCGCTAATGGAGTAAAAAGTATGCTGCAGTAACCATTGTTTTAGAATCTTCTTAAACCTATTTTTTAAAGTTATTGCTTTAATGTCAGCTGGCAATTTATTCCATATATTTTTTGACATACCGTAACAACTTTTCCTAAACCGAGCACTTCTTGGTACGACATCATACACTAGTGTATCCGCATTTCGAACATTTCTCGACGTAACATCTCTTGTTTTTGTAAAATACTTGGATTTTGTTTAACGAACACTGCTACTTCCATATATACAAGCAGGGCAGAGTTAGTATTTTCAACGATTTGAAATGTGGTCTGCAGGATACGTCTGATGCAATTCCTATTATAGCCCTTATGCATTTTTTTTGTACTATAAACGCCTTATGGACATTAGTACTGTTGCCCCAAATTAAAACTCCGTATCTGAGTACCGACTCTACATATGCAAAATATGCCGTAAGTGTTGCTTCTTTGCTGACAACTCTTTTTAATTTACCCAGTGCATATGAAAATCTATTTAACTTATTGCATACATGTTCAATTTGGTTTTTCCAATGCAGTTTATTGTCAATTTCGATTCCTAAAAATTTAGCAGATTTACAATTGTTTATTATGTTGTTTTCATATGTTATATTTAGATTATACCTATATGTCATTAAAATTGAGATAATTCGTTTTATTAATATTAATATTTAAATTATTTTTACTCAGCCATTCTAATGTTGATAATAAAACTTTATTAATTTCAGCTTCATGTAGTGTCATTAAAAGATTTTTAGGTGTAGATTTAATAATAGTAATGTCATCTGCGAATAAAATAGTTCTGTAATTAGTTATGTCAATAATATCATTAATGTAAATTAAAAAAAGCAATGGTCCAAGAACACTGCCTAGAACCTAGATCTCGATGCCCTCAACCAATACTTTGGCACATCTCCAGTTACAACAGCTCACGATGTAAAGTTGAGGACACTCGCAGAGCTAGCGAATTCTCCTTTGTCGGCACCAGTGCCGCTGGAGCTTGGACTGGTCACGGTGGCTGAGGTAGTAAAGGTTTTGAGGTCAATTAAGACAAGAGCAGTAGGGGAAGACGGACTGAGCTTAGACATGATAATTCCTTTCTGTGATACCCTAGCTCCAGTCATTGCACATATTCTCAATTGTTCAATCTCTACCGGTAACTTTCCAAAGGCTTGGAAATATGCTCATGTTTTACCTCTACCCAAAACACAAAACGCCAAAGCATTTACTGAGTTCAGGCCAATCTCCATTCTCCCTGTGCTCTCTAAGGTTTTAGAGCATTGCGTTCACCACCGCCTGACCGGACACCTAAACCGCCACATGCTGTTCAACCGATATCAGTCTGGGTTCCGTGCGGGGCACAGCACAATGTCTGCATTGGTTCATATTACAGATGACATAAGGCTTAATATACAGGAGGCAAAAATTACTGTCCTTGTTCTCCTTGAATTCAGTAGTGCTTTTAATACCGTGGACAGTGAAATTCTCCTCGCTGTACTTAGTAAACTCAATCTAGAATGCAGAACTGCTGCATGGTTTCGCTTTTATCTTGCGGACAGACATCAGCTTGTCAAAGTCGGTGATAAGCGATCTGGCTGGTGTAAGATTGAGGCGGGGGTGCCACAGGGGGGAGTACTTTCCCCTTTGCTGTTTTCTATTTTTATTGACGGTATTACATCTGCCTTACTGTCCTCGTACCACCTATATGCTGATGATCTTCAGATAGACTGGATAACGCGATCAACAGGATAAACCATGATCTGGCTTCTATATCTTGTTGGGCAAAAAGACATGGACTCCTGTTAAACGCAGCCAAGTCCCAGGCCATCATCATCGGCGGTAGTCAGCGTATTTCTAAGGTAATGGTGGATCAAATTCCAGAGGTCATTCTTAACGGCTCACCTATTCCTTTCACATCCAAAGTTAAGAATCTTGGAATACATATCGACCAAACCTTATCATGGACAGACCAGTTGACTGAGGTCAGCCGTAAACTATATGCTTCCCTTCACTCTCTCAAGAGGCTGCAAAACTTTCTACCGCTTCAGACAAAAATAATGCTAGCACAAGCTGTCCTATTGCCTTTACTGGACTACTGTGATGTGGCGTATCTGGACCTCACTGAGGAACTCCTGAATAAGATGGAGCGGCTTCTATTCAGAACCAATGCATCCGCTTCGTATTTGGGTTGCGCAAATTTGACCACATTACAGAGTACAGGGAGCGTTTAAAGTGGCCAACTATACGTCGCCGCAGAGACCTGCACACCCTATCACTCCTCTTCAATGTGCTCACAAACCCTAACGCTCCGCAGTACTTGCGTGAGAGGTTTGTGTATAATGTTGAGGTTCTTCGTCTGCGCTCTTGTGGTGATCTTTCTCTTCAGGGCGTCAAATCTGCGACCGTATTGTCAAACCAATAAAGCAGTTCTGGCTTCGGTTACGTTTTTGCCCGTATTGGGAAAAGTCCATTACGGCTTTTGTTAGCACATTCATACTCGTTATGCTTAGAGCCAGCAATGAAAGGCTATATTGCTTTCGATAGAAAGCAATTTAGCCTCTCATTGCCGCTCATACACGCGTTTAAAAACCGTTGACAACCTAATGTCTGTGGTTAGCAATATGGTTAGCAATCCCGTCCTATTCTGGCTTATTTACAAAATTTCTTGGCCAACATTATTTACACTATCCCTTTCAGTTTGTATGGCAACAGTAGAAACATAAAACATCTTATTCGAAACACTCTTTCGTTACGAATAAGGTTTCGAACTTTTCAAATATCATTCATTCTTTTCTTAGTTCCAGTCACTCAATTGGGCTTTCAAAATCAAAACAAACAATAGTAAGATACACCAATGGTCCGAAAAAATATAAAAATACAAGTTATAGGCATCAGCCAATAAGTTTTTAGTAGGATATTAAGCAGCAGCCTTTGCTGATGCAAAAGCTATCCTCAAGCTTTGGGATTGCTAAGGTTTTGTAAATGAAGATTAAAATCACAGTGCAAATACTTTTGTATAAGGTAAAATGTTGTTTACACTATATTCAGTCTCCATCTTCACATCTGCTAGGCTTGTGCATTCATTGTAGTCCTCAGTACTGCCTGTTTTGTACCGTAATGCCTATACTTATATGCTGGAAATATCTACTTTGGCTATTGACTATTGATAGTAGGCAGATGCAAGTTCTACCTACTATTTGGTTGTATATCCTCACGCATTCTCGTATTATTGATTTCAGACAAAGTCTAAAATGCTATCGAAAGCAGAATTATATGCAGCAGACGAAAATCATTGTCATGGATTTTACGAAATAAAACGATGAACCTTATTGGTATGTTGATACATTTTCAAACTATACTAGAGAACATAGCCGTACGTTTGTTAAAAATAATACAGTTAGTATATTAAGATTAAAGCTATCGCCTACAAGGCTTCTAAAATGACAGGATACTGCTTCTGTTACAGCAATAAAACTGGTTACATGTGTATTACAGTTCTGGAGTGCAGGTGTCGGTTTTCGTAAATTGAGTAACTACATATGTTTCAGAAATGAATACTCGAAGATGAAACACAGCACAGTGCCATTGCGCTCCAAACTCAGCAATGATAACTAGATGCCTATTACTTTTGGTACTACTACTGCTACTACTAGGTACCGTTACTACAGAAAAAATAGGCTATATAATGGTTATTCTAAGTAAATAAATACTAATCGTACATAGAAAACCACCCAAGTTCAACACAAACAGGTACTAATTTGAGAAGATCCATGCAGATTTCAGTCTGAGATATAAAAGAATACTATCTTACTTTGAACATGTTGCTCGTTGTAAAACTGAAAGCTTAGAGAAGCTGATGATCACTTGTAAGGTAAAAGGCAAACGATCACGCCGTTAGTCTCCAAAATGCTGGTCAGATCAACTAAAATATCTTATGGCCTATCAACACAGCCTTAAAACATGCCGAAGATAGACAAACATGCAGGAATTCTAAAAAATCTGGAAGAAAAGAGTCTATGCAAACACGACCTTCAGTAATGAAGAAACGACTTAAAAATGAGAAGATCAAGTCAAAATTTGATTAATGGTCATACATACACACATACTAACAGTATAAGGTAACCAAATTTTACTTAATCTACCTACCTATCACGAGATAAATACAAATAAAATAGAATATTTATACAGACAGATATTTGTTTAATTTTAACCACCAAAACATAAATGTGAAAATCGGGAGCCAAGTTCAAGGTAAGTATAAAAAGTTTTGATTATGTAAGTAGGTGCAAAGCCCTGAAATTTAATTACTTATAAAGTCGCTTATCATGGTATAGTCAAATGGAACAGATAACTATGAATCTAGATCATCTCAAAGTTAAACATGGCAAGTTTTCATGTCATGCTTTGTAAGTAAACAATTTATCATCTTTATTTTATTCACAGTTTGCAGGTTATTGTACAATATCTTCTCTCAATATTTGAAGACCTTGTGAAAATTAGCCAAGCCAAACCTAGACTTTCGTTAGACTCTACCATGTTAAACGAATCTATAAATAAATAAATTTCGGAACTGTCGATAGAACTTGGCACCCACTAACATATCAACACTCTCTTTCTTAAACCTTGAATTTTGCTACCAATTATTAGATATATTATGTTTTTTCATAATCGTTTGATCTGTGTTAATGAAAAGTACTTGTTTATAATTATGGTAGGTCGCAACGCGACCCGTCAGTGCTTTGCTTTGCTTGAACTTGGCTGGGCACGCTATCGCGTGTCAAGATTTCTAGATCAATTTCGAGCACCACTAAGGTGAAAGCGATGAAGGTAAAACAACCTGGATCTTAGACATATAGGTACAATAGATGAGCGTTGAGCACCAAAGCACTGATGGCGAAAGATCCAGGTTGTCTTACCTTAATTTGGAATGAAAGTATCTTTAACACCTTTAGCAACTTTTAGAAATTCATTAATTTAGGATATTTTCATTCTTTACTGTATTATTATTCTACAAGGTTATCATTATGTATCTACACTTTCATATCTGATGATGATGGCTCCAATGATGGTGAAACAACCTGAACCTTTCGCTATCGGTTCTACTTCGGTTCTGAATTCTAACTTAGAGGACTAAACAAGTAAAAACTTTTCAACTATTGCTGACAATTTATTTGTATAAACAAATTAAACTTTGTCACCACTTTTTCTTAACTATTAACCTTTGCGGTCTAGAAGTCATCTTGGTATTCTTGTACTTATTATAGGGTAAATAGGCAGCAGGCATAACTATTCTAAATAAAATCACAATAAAAACTAAAACCTATCCTAACGGTGGTGGAGACGTGAGTGGTAGCTTCCCTCGGAAGCGACGGAACACGACTCCCTGCGCCAAAACACCGGCGAAGTGAAGACGCTCAGTGTAGTCTGTCGGGACTCGCACCACGAACACGTTGAAACCCAACCAATGGCACGACTCCAGCGGCTCCACGTATACTCTGAGTCTCTCGGCGTAACCTTGAAGACACCTGCCTTTTGCCTCGCGAAGATGTAATCCAACACATCTTGCTTAGTAGTAGTGTCGTCCAGGCGGGAGGCATAAAGCGATGTCCTCGGCGTGAAGGCGCGCAGCGGGAGATTAGCCTCTACCAGTGAAGTCGCGAATGTCGTCGCCTTAGAGTAATTTTAACAGTATCAGCCTTTTCGGGTGCGTTGCCTGCCTCTCTTGCAGGGCCTTTGTTTGCTTTCAGTTTTTGCTATGGTGCGTTTGCAGTCGGTCATTTTTAAAAAGTCGTTTATCTCAGCAAATATGAATCTAATATAAACAACAATGATAAACAAAGAGTACCTTATTATATGCATCTCCACGCCAGTGAGAGTATAGTATTCTTTGATGGATCTAGATTTATTATTTATATACCTACTCTTTGATATGCATGCTACACCGAAGAGTATAATTATTATTATGTGGGTAAAGAGAGCCCTCTCGCAAGCTTTCCTATCAACCTGTTTTAAAGCGCCATCTTCAAATTGAAACTGTAAACTAGCCTAAGACACTATTATGGGCGGAAAAAGAGAACAAATTAGTAAGTAAAATTTATATACAATAGCCGAATTTACAAGGGCGATTACAAGTGACAGCTGACCACAGATTATCAAATCGCTTAGGGTTACAACGTTCCATTATATCCAACAGTAAATTCTCTCACTCATATTAAAAAACAACATTTTCAAAAAAATTGGAACAGTTCCCGAGACGGGTTACTTGCCCATCACTAAAGTGGCCCCTCCCAACCCTCACCTGCAAAGAGTCATACCACCTCCTAACAGATCTCCCCGGCGATGCTTTGGTTTCCGCCCCGGTCTTTCAACAGACTCTGCAATAAACTATTTAGCCTAAAACACACAGTTAACTACTACGTTAGTAGGGAAACAAGTATGTACACATGTTTCCTCGATCTTAGTCGCGCGTTTGGCCTAGTGAGTCAGTTCGGGTTGTGCAGCAGTTCAAATTCCTAGGACACTTTCTGACGCACGACTTGAAGGATGACTGTGACATTGAACTGGAAAGGCCGTTACAGTAAGCTCGCGCGTAGAACCTCCAAGTGCAGCACAGATATAAAATACTTAATTTTAAGGCATATGTCAGTGTTTTTACACCTGTCAGCTGTAGGTCAATTTTAAACGCAGTTCGATGAGCACCATAAGGGCGTTTATGCACTACCAGGAATTTTACCGTCCGGCATTCCGATTTTTTACGGTCCGGTGTTTCACGGAAAACCTATTGAATTAGCTTATGTAAATGCCGGACACTAAAATTACATATAGTGCACAAGCTAGTATTACGATTATTGGCGTGCCATTCCGGACCGTTAAAAATTGGATTGCCGGACGGTAAAATTCCTAGTAGTGCACAAACGCCCTAAAGGTGCAGTACAATGGCGCGTTCCGCATCCTTCCTTATGCGATACCATCGCGTGGGGTATGTTGACGGAAGCGGGAGCGCCCGACTTTTTTGCAGTCATCTGAACTCGTATCTCTTCCTTTTGGGAGGGGTTACGTGTTTCGAACAACGCCATCCTTCAAGCAGTGTGTCAGGACATTTCCATTCCCGTTTTTAAACACTGGTTGAACGAGCACCAGAACCCAAATAAAATGTGGGTATTAAGTAAAAGACTGAGTAAATAGGTATCTTTTACTACTTACAGAACCCTAGTTTTATAATAATTATCACAACTAATATTTTTCTATATTTTGGGTCTTTTGCTCGTTGAATAAACAATTTATTATTACAATATCAATATCATCAATACATAGTATAAAGTAAAGTCCCTTCCCGTGTCTGTATGTATGTTTCCTTATATCTTTAAAATCCCTCAACGGATTTTGATGCGGTTTTTTTAAGTATATTGAGTAAGTTAAGGGGCAGGTTTTTAAATATTCTTTACCGCAAATTTTAACCCCCAAAGGGGTAAAAAAGGGGTTAATAGTTTGTATGGAAAATCATTATTTTTCAATGCAATCTGTTTCAAAATTTGTGACTAGATCAAAGAGCTAAAATAATTAAACACGTGTTTCAGGGAATTTCGATTTTTACCTTCTAAAGGAGTAAAAAAGGGGTTACAAGTTTGTATGGGAAATCTTTATTTTAATATGCGATCTGTTTCAAAATTTGCGATTAGATCAAAAAGCTAAAAAAAAGAAATACATGTTTCAGGGATTTTCTATTTTTAACCCCTAAAGGGGTAAAAAAGGGGTTAAAAGTTTGTATGGAAAATCATTATATTTAAATGCGATTTGTTTCAAAATTTGTGATTAGATCAAAAAGCTAAAATAATTAAACACGTGTTTCAGGGATTTTCGATTTTTAACCCCTAAAGGGGTAAAAAGGGGGTTTAAAGTTTGTATGGAAAATCTGTATTTTAATATGCGATCTGTATCAAAATTTGCGATTAGATAAAAAAAGGAAATACGTATTTCAGGGATTTTCGTTTTTTGACCCCTAAAGGGGTAAAAGATGGGTTGCAGCAGGTGAAACCGCTGACGGGCAGCTAGTAATTATTAAATAGCACGGTTTTTGAGTCGGAAAGTATAAGTGTAGCTACATACCTAATACTTATACCACAGAAGTGTTTTTATGTATTCTTTGACGTGTCGTGTCGTAACGCGCGAGTTTAGACGCCGGCCGTCGTCGATGCGACGCCTTGCGACCCGCATCTAACGTGTGTGGCTTTGTCAGTTTTGTTTCATACATTTTATAGAAAACGGTTTCAAGCGTCGCGATGTCGTACATCTATAGTCTACGGCTGACGTCTTGCGTTAACTCTATGGAGCTTTCGCCTAAAAAAGTATAGTCTGGGATGGATAAATTCGAAGACAAATGAGTTTTCAGTTTGACAGCTGTTATTTGGAATGTAGGTCTTGTCAAGACCTACAACTTCGTCTAAGAAACTGGTAGTCTATCATATGAATCAATGAGATAAATGAGGTTTCAATTTGACACCTGTCTTCTGAAATCAAGACCTACAAATTCCTGTAAGAAAGAAATAGTCTAGCGTGGATAGTCTTGTAAATTTAAAAGTTTTTAGTTTAATACTTGTCAAATATTTTGTAATGATGACATTCCAAAATTTGAATAATTTCATGATTATTTTTTTCGTTTTACATTAATTCCTTTTATTGAATTGTTCAACATTATTGATGTGAACATGGGTTAAAGTATTTTAAAATAAATTTTTAGAGATTCCTAAATACTAAATACTAGTAAAGACGATTGTAATGTGTTGTACAGTTTGTCATGGTACAACTGGGATAATTTTGTCCCAGTTGTACCCTCAACGGTACTGTCCAAGTGTGCAACTGGTCCAGCGGGGTGATCGAGTAGTCTTCTCGACGATCGTCGGGGAGACGCCAACTAGGCATAAGCCTATCGGGAAAAGACTCATCATGGGGTAGGGGGTCGTGATAAGCGTGGGAACACTCCACCAAGTCCCGAAAGGTCAAATTAAGGCCCGAGTGCGGCCGAAAGAAAGGTCCTGCGGGGCAAAATATGGCATGAACATTAATAATGCTCATAGGTTAGTTTACAGTTTCAATAAGCAGATGGCGCTTCAAAACAGGTCGGCAGGAAAGCTTGCGATGGGACTCTCTTTACTCTTGTAAATATTAATTTACTCTTTGAGGTAAATACCAAAACCAACTGACTTGTGTCAACAAGGTCAATTCTGCCAAATATCACGACACATCAAAGAGGTCATTTACATGCGGATCAAATTCATGACAGACTGTTTGCATTCTATCTCAGTCTTGCTTGGATAAAGTAGCATACATTTGTCTTGCTCTTATCTGGTTAGTTTGGTTATTTTATAAAACATAGACTACAAACTCTAGGGTATTTTTAATAGTGTTGGGAAATAATAAATATTTTCTGCTTTCTGATTTCTAGAGATGGGTAGTGGGTTAAAACCCGTTTCATCTACTTGGGCTAAAACCGGATTAAATCCCAAATCACCCAGTTTCAACCCATTATAACTTATTTTCGCAAGTGAAAAAGTAAGTAAAGAAAAAGCTATATTGTTTAGTGAATATTTCGCAGGACCATCGTGAAATTTGGTCAGTCGCGAATCCTAGGCCCTTCGCGAAGAGCCGGATAAGTGCGAAATGCATCGATTCGCACATTTCCCATAAATGCTAGGAAAACTGCGAATCTGTTAACTGCATAGACATAAATCCAGGAAAACTGCATATATGACCGCTGCAGCCGCCGACGCACCTGCTACGACTTTTCGGTGGTTTAAGTCCTCTACGCCGCTGTAGCTCAAGCACATTCCCAAAAAGGGTGACGTCAATTCCAAAGAGGGTTGACGTCAACACTCCCAAAGAAGGTTGAAGTTAGGCATTCCCAAAGAGGGTTGACGTCTGGCATCCCCAAAGAGGGTTGACGTCAATTCCAAAGAAGGCACCGTTCCCATACGGTACCCTCGTGGTCAATTAGTGCTTCTAACATGGTGCTGGATTGGTTGTGTAGTACTTTGTAGGCCATTGCAGGCTGAACCACCTGACCAGCATATGCAACCTTTGCTGGAGACTAGAGAGGGGCTCGACTGCGACGAAGCCTTCCATTACTGCGACGAACGAGAGCTTACGAAGCGTCGCGAGTGCTCCTGTGCGCGAGCTACAGCGGCGTAGAGGGACTTAAACCACCGAAAAGTCGTAGCAGGTGCGTCGGCGGCTACGAGCGTGTCGCCTTATACGCTTTTTTTCCTAGATTTACGTCTATGCAGTTAACGAATTCGCAGTTTTTCTAGTATCTATGGGAAATGTGCGAATAAATCGATGCATTTGGCACTTATCCTGCACTTCGCAAAGGGCCTAGGGATTTCGGGATGCTCCTGCGACATATATATCGTGTTGAAAATCACTTAACTTAGAAAATCCATACTTCCATACTAATATTATAAATGCGAAAGTGTGTTTGTTTGTTTGTTTATCCTTCCTTCACGTCACAACAGAGCGACATCATAGAGTTTTTTGAGGCTGGAGAGTGACATAGGCTACTTTTTATCCCGGAAAAACATATTTTTACCATCGGAAAACAGATTTTTGTTTAGCATGAGAATACATTCATAGTACATACATAGATGAATATATAACACTATACTATAATAATAAAGTTTCTTGAGTATGAGTATTGTGGTATCGATGTGTCGTTTAGAATACGCAACTAATTGATCCCTATGAGTACGCGGGCGAAGCCGCGGTAACAGCTAGTAATAAAATAATACAAAAACACTGATTGTTTATGTTTGAGAACGAACGAAACCACTAGGTATCAGCTGTTAAATGAACATGGCGGCGACATTTTGATGAATCAGAAAATGTGGTGATTTTACAGTTTTACTTCGTAATTATTGTAATAATCTAAGAAATACGTTTTACCTGTGATTAGTGTGTTATATATTTTGACGGATTGTACATAGCTAAATTGATTGTATTTTAGCGTTGTTTGTAGTGAACCTTTATAAAAACTTGGTGTACCTAGCGTTAATTTTTGCGAACAAAATATCTTTATCTTTAGAGCAAAAAGATATTTACGATGCAATAGTTTTTGTTTTGTGATGAATTTTGCCCAACACTTCGCTATATTGCTTTCCGAAAGTTCCCAGTTTCCAACACTTCGCTATCTTGCTTTCTGACATAAAATGCAAATGGAAAGCTATTTTATTTGACAGTAAAAATGTGTCAAAAATTATATCCTTACTCGGATATTTCATTCACATTTGAATGAATGATATCCATTTTTTGACTTATGATTTCGAACACCCACACATATGCAAAAACGATTTTAGTATACATTGAAAGTTACGAAGCATCTAATTTTTAGCTCAGTACTAAATAGTCAATGTATTCCTCCGTTAGCGCGTTTTTTCGTCGATAGCTAGAAACTTCCATATTGACATTACTGACATTACAAAGTGCATCGCAGATTCGAGGCCCAGATAACGGTTTGCTCCTCTAAGACATTTAAAAGGTCGTTTACTGTACATGCTGCGCGCTTGTGGAATGGGATTCCTTCAGAGATAAGGAAAAGTACTGATGTGAAGAGTTTCAAATCCAACATCAAGAAGGCTTGTGGTTTCAATGTGGGTGACGTGGACAATTTGTAGGGCATATGATATATATTTATATAATAGTATATGTGTATTTTATAAAGTAGATTTGTTTATTTATTTATTATTTTATGTTATTATTAAGAGTGAGATTTCAAGTATTTAGATAACATTTTAAAGTACCTTTGTTTACCTGCACACAACATATCCTCTGGGTATCTCAAAGGTTGAAAGAGATCCCTTAATGGGATAAGTCCGCCTTTGTGCCATATATATAATTACTGTTTTAAAAATATTGTAAATTATGTTTTAAGGTACAATAAAGTGAATACATACATACATACATACATAAAAGAGAAGGCCAAATGGCATGAAGAGTATAAAATTAGTGAATCTGATTACGCATATGAAATGTTTTCTCTTTACAGAAGTCAAGTACAGCGTAAAACTGAGGTAGAGTATGAAATTTTCTAGGGTACAGAAGCAATTAATTGAAGATCCGTATGCATTTTGGTCCTATGTAAATAATAAGAGAGAAAGGCGTGGTAAACCACATATAACCAAAAATGGGGTGGTCCTGCAGGAGTACCAGTGTGCTTTCGCTGAATACCATCGGTCTTGGATCCAAACGGTGTACGCGGTGGACCGACAGTCGGATAGTTCTGTGCCGTTGCAGACGCTCGGTACAGGTACTTGTGGCTTTCGTGGCTGAAAGCGGGTGTCAGTAGATTACGGTCTCCAAACCCGTTAAAGTGTGGAGGCACGTACCGGCTATACTTGGAACCTATGCGGACTGCGCTTCGCGAGGTGCAAAACCCTGATTTCCGGTCACCCAAAGTGGTCTGGACCTCAGATGGCTAACTGAGTCCCGCAGGAATGGCCATTCAACGAGTGCAGGGCGCCGCTTGGGCCACCTGATCGAGGTTTGGAGTGAACGTGGGGCAACTCGTACCGAAGCCTAACCCAGCTTTCTGTGTTGGAACGGTATAGCTCCTTGACAAACTTCTTGGGGTGACAGGTTGGATCAAACGGTTCGTGACCAACTGCAGGAATTTCAACAGAAACGGAACTTTGCACCGTCCTCTCGCCCGCGGAACGGACTGCGGCTCTATGTCATTAGTTAGACTTCGTCCAGGAGGAAAATTTTGTAGAGGAGGTCAGGCAGCTCAGGGATGGAGGTGGATAGCTGCAGGGAGGAAGTTGTGCGCCTTTACCCTTTCCGGATGATCAAGGTATGCTCAAGTGGAGGCGTACGTTCGAACGCTAGCCTGCCCTTTGTCGGCGCGTGTATCTGTTACTTCCAAAAAGGGACCCAGCTAAGGGTTGTTGAGCTCTTAGTCAGGATCGTCAGGAAAAAACTCGCACGGGCTGTAATGCGCTATTGGCCATTCTACGGCGCGAGTTCTGGATCTTATCGGGACGACGAACGGTACGTAGCGTTGTGTTTAGGTGCTTGCCTTGTTACCGCTTGAAGGCAGCCACAATGCAGCCACAGATGGGAGATCTTCCACCGGACCGGGTTAAGGAAGCCATGACGTTTGCAGGTGTGGGAACGATTTCGCAGGCCCTTTCATGTAAAGGCATCACGCCTGCGGAACGCAAAGTCTATAAAGGCGTACTTGTGCGTGTTCGTGCCTAGCCAAGGCCGTCCACTTGGAGCTCGTGGCCGACCTTTATACAGAGGCCTTTTTGGCAGCGCTGGAGAGTATTTACGTCGCGACGAGGGCGACCAGCGCGGATCAGGTCGGATTGTGGTACCAACTTTAAGGGTGCTGATCGGTGTATGAACCAACGTTCTTAAGGGAGAACGAAGAAGCCATCAGCACGGGCCTCCATCAGGGCATTACCTGTGTTCTGCAGGCCACCAGCGTCCTCACATGGGGTGGTATTTTTGAAGCGGTTGAAGTCCTTAATTCAATGTTTGTTGCGCTTCGTAGGGTTAACAATTTTAACTTTGAGGAGCCGGCAAAAATGTTTTGTAATAATTGATTTGTAAAATACGCTTCCTTTGTGATCCGCTCATGCATCAGAAGTAAATGATTTAGAGTGCCCTAGACGCCAGGGCATTTCTTATTGGCCGCCCACTTAACGCAGGTGCCGGAATAGAATATACGGAGGTGAATAGCAATACGTTTGTCGCGTAAATCAGTTGTTGCAGTAAAGATGAACACAAAACTTTTGGAAGCGTTGGTCTTGAGTACTTGCATTCTGCAGCAACACCTTAAGTGGACGGACAGGACTGAACCCTTGCATTGGGGATCGTTCTGGTTGGGATGCCAACCTACCGTGCTCGTAGGCGCCGGGCGCAATTCTCAACCTGTTTCCAAATAGTGATGGCACTCCCAGTTGCAGAACTTCAGGTGGGATTCCCAGTTCTTAAGCGAGCACTTCAGCAACTTTATTCACGCCTGCCATGATACGAGTGTATGTTTGTGGGTGTGTGTCGTGGCGGTGTGTGTGTTTAGTTTGTGTGTGTGTGTGTGTGTGTGTGTGTGTGTGTGTGTGTGTGTGTGTGTGTGTTTTGTGACAGACCGCGTGTGTGTGTGAAAGATGTGTGTGTGTGTGATGTGTTTGTGTGTTGGTGTGCGTGTGTGTTGTGTGTGTGTGTGTGTGTGTGTGTTGCCGCGCGGTGTGTGTGTGTGTGTGTGTGTTTAATGTAATGTGTGGTGTGTTTAACCGACGAAAAAAGTGAGGAGTTTCTCAATTCATCCTGAATTTTATGTTTTTATTTTTTTATTTTTATGAGTTCAACGATTACTAAGAGACGCCATGCATCGTTTCGAGAAAAACGGGTTTTGAGTTTGACAGCTGTCACCTGAAATTTACATTTGGTCCCAAGTCATCACGTCAGGATCTGATAGCATAGATCTTGAGAAAAACGTTAAAAGTTTGACAGCTGTCACTGAATAAATTTCGTCCAGGACAACGTTTCTAAGACACTAGTTGCTTAGCATGCATATTTTCCGAGAAAAACACGTTTACAGTTTGACAGCTGTCATACGAAATTATGATCTCGTCAGAACATTTTTTCTACAAAAAGTACAAGTAGATTGCATCTTCCTTCAGCCTATTAACTAGGAATTTTGTCAAGGAAGTTGTCCTTATGGGAAATAGATCAATTGGGATGTTGTCCTTATGGGAAATAGGTCATTTGGGATGGCTATTTTGGGAAGTAGGCGAATTGAAACAGTTGTCCAACTGACACAGTCGGTGAAATGGCACAGTTGTCCAAATAGTCCCGGTAAAACTGAAAAGTAAAAATAATAACTAAGTAATATTTTTGAAATAATATCTACCATGTTGGAACTTAATCATTTTGAGTCGGCGTCATGCCAATGAAGCGTGTTAATTTGTAAAAATTTTAGACTTCAGAATTTCTAAGTTCCAATATGGTAGATAATATTTCCAAAAATATTACTTAGGTAGGTACAATAGTTATTATTTTTTACTTTTCAGTTTTTGGCGGTGATATTTTTTGCTAAAAAGTTTTTTTCTTATTCGTGTGTGCAATTTCCACCAGGGAAGAGTTCCCTGTTCGGTGTGGAAGTGAAACCTAGACAATTTCGGATTTTGCGCTTTGAGAAATCCTTTGTTATTCGCGTATTGAGCAGCGAACGTTTTAATGCTGTCGCGAACTATGAACAATAGTGAACAATAGTGCTTGTGAGGCCCTTCGGTCTAAATAGTGTGATAGTCGAGGTGGTGAGACAAAATTGTTGGAGAGTACGATCACGAGCTGGTGTCCGGATGCCGTGAGTTTAGATTTAAGTTCCCATCCAAACGTGTTCCAAAATCCTGATACCTGTTTCCTTTCATATCTAGACTCACGAGGGAACGGCGTCATACCTGCCACACGGTGAGCAGTTCGCTGGTAGTTTTGTATAAGTACTTTATTTGTAGTGATTTAGCAACATGATGAGGATGTCATCCACTTGATGACCTTTGGTACAACCGGAACTTTGGTACATTTGTTTTGGATATGGGCTGTGGTAGTACAGTGAAATATTATTCATCTTGTAGGAGATTAAGGGCCGTCGCAGACATTGGAAACAAAAATTTCTCGACCGGAAATTTTCCGGAACAGAAAATTTTCTCATTAAATTCACTTTATTTAGCTATAGTAAAGAGCACTACGAATCGTAGTCAAATGTTGTTCCGAGGCTGATCGACCATTTGGTTTTAGATTTTGGGATAACTTTGGTTTGCTTCCACTGCGCTAAGATCAGCTTCGGAATCAAACATTGTTATCTTTGTGTATTCCGACAACGAACACGTGTACACATCAATTTTCGGATTTTCCTGTGCAATACAATTAATCGCGCGTACAGCTCGAGCGACTGGCGAATAGGCGCCGACGTTGGTGCGCGCGGTAGGTACTGTGAATATGCGGGGGCTGCGCCTGCAACTGCCAGCCTTGCTCGGTACTGCCAGTTTTAGTGAATCCAATATTTGGGAATTGTCAATTTTCCCTCTGAATACTTTAAACACGTAAAGTGTCAAAGCTGTATTCCTCCTGACCTCCAATTGGTAGTATCCAACCATGCCCAAAACAAACATAGTTGGATACATCAAAGGGTAGAAAGGGTAGACACCATATTGCCTTAAGTACAGCGCCCTGGCAAACTTATTTTGCAATTTTTCCACCATAGACGTGTACTTATCTTGATGAGGGTTCCACACCATGGCTCCGAACTCCAACCGGCTGCGCACCAGTGCGTTGTATAGTGCTTTGAGTACTGCTACGTTGTCAAAGTCACGTGTTTAACGGAGTATGAAACCGAGATTTCTAAATGCCTTAGAACATATTTCCATTATGTGCGTCTTAAAGCTTAAATCTTGAGTCATACGAACACCCAAGTCCCTTACAGATGTAACCCTAGGTAAATTTACTCCGTCAAGCTTATAATCGTAATGCACTGGTGTTTTAGCTCTCGCATATGACAATATGTTGCATTTCAGAACATTGAAATTAAGTTTATTTTTTAAACTCCACTGCATCACATTATCTATGTCTTGCTGCAGCTTAAAGCAGTCTGTTTGATTACATATTGGCCTAAAAAGCTTAAGGTCATCTGCAAAAAGTAAACATCCAGCTTCCGTAACCACCTGGGGTAGATCGTTTATAAGGATCAAGAATTCAAGTGGGCCAAGATTACTTCCTTGACTCACCCCCGAATAGGTGTAATATGGCTCGGAATCGTGGCCATCATACTCGACGTACTGTCTGCGCTCCTTCAAATAACTAGCAAAGAAGTCCAGTAATTGTGGGGTAAATCCAACGCCCGCTAGCTTGACCAAAAGTACATCATTATCGACAGCATCAAATGCCTTTTGGAAGTCAAAGTATGCCGCGTCGATCTGCCCCCCAACTTCCGAATCAAGAGCTGTCACTACTCTATCCATAAAACACATTAGGTTTGAGTCTATGCCGCGTCCAGGTCTGAAGCCATGTTGCTTATCCGACAATTGTATACTTATTTGCGGATATATATATGCATACAGAATCGACTCAAAGACCTTTGCGAAAGATGATAACACAGCCACGGGTCTGAAGTTTGTTACATTAGAGTCCTTACCTCCTTTTGGAACTGGTATAACTCTGGTAAATTTCCACTGTTCTGGGTAGTAACAATGCTCTAAACACAAATTAAAGACATGAAGGAGTGGCTCATCTAATACACGCCTACAGTCCTTTATCAGAAACGGAGGTATCCCATCAGGGCCTACCGACCGTTTAGCTTTGAGTCGCGCCAAAGCTGTGCGCACGTCGCTCAGCTGCAGCTGGCCGATGTGTACGCGCGCGGCGCCGTTGCCGGCCCTGGCCTCGCGTACCGCCTCGTCCCTTTGCAGCCGCGGCGCATGCCTACTGTACACCGAATGAAAGTACTCTGCGAACTCCTTAGCGCACTCTTCTAGCGGCAACAAAACCCCATTCTTAGTGACGCAAGGTTTGTTTCTGTTTTTGCGTTGCGAACTCATAAAACTCCAAAAAGATTTTGGGTCACTAATAAATTCACTTTGGAGTCTGTTTTTATACTGAGTGTAAGCTACATCAATTTTTTGTTTAACAATTGTCCTATAATATGAAAACATTTGGTAGTCATAGTCTGATCCTGTAATTTTATACGATTTATGCCAATTTGCCTTTATAACAATGTCTTTTATTATCTCCGGCGTATACCAGTCCGGGTAAGAATTTGAACTTAGTTGTACACCACGCTTAACCGGGGTACAACTACTTATAACTGCATTAAGTACCGAATAAACGTAACTTATCGCGGCCTGGGGGTCTTTAATGATATACAAGTGGGTCCAATCTATTTCCTGAATTTTATCGTAAAGAATAAAAAAGTCAACCTTACGGAAATTCCATTTCGTACACATAGGTGGTCGGCTGGGCCCGGCAGCAGGCGCAGGCGCCGTCGCTGGCTGTGGCTGCACGGCCGCGCGCTCGGTCGTCACATGCACCAACAGCACCGGGTGGTGCCTGTCCGCGGTAACCAACGCAGCTCCCACGTCACTGTCCACTAACACTTCGGACTCGCTAAGTGAAGTCAACACAAGATCCAAAATCCTATTTTTACTTTTATTTACAATCGTGTTCCGTTGCCGAAATTCACAGTTTTAATGTTGTATGTAACTGGCTTCGCTGCCACCAACTCACCCTCAATGCCGATAAAACACGTTATGTCAAGTTTGCAAAAAGTAACTATCCTTTACCAAACCCCAATCCCAGCATTTATGCTCATCACTGTTCTTCCCAAAAGGACACTAAATGCGACTGTCCTGTGATTTCAGCTGCAAACCAAATAAAATATTTAGGCATCATAATAGATGATTTGCTTTCCTTCAGACCACACATTGAAGCCTTAAGTAGTAGAATCCGCAAGCTAATTTTTGTTTTCAAAAAATTACGTTCTTTTGCGGATGCTAAGCTGATTAAACAAGTGTACCTGGCCCTATGTCAATCACTTCTCACTTATTGTATATCATCATGGGGTGGTGCAAACACCACTGTCCTTTTAACTCTTGAAAGGGCGCAACGAGCAGTTCTGAAGGTTTCAAGTTTTCGTCCATTCATGTACCCTACTAACCTACTATATAAGTCATGCAAAGTACTAACAGTTCGCCAATTATTCATTCTGAGCACTGTACTAAAACAGCATGCCGCACTGTCCTACAGTGCGGAGGTAACAAAAGACGTAAAGATATTGTTCTGCACAGAAAACACAAACAAACTTCGCTTTTTCATCGAGATTTTTTTGTGTTTTTAGGACCTCGGCTTTACAATCGACTAAATGCAACTCTTTTGTTATACCCCTTACGTTACAGTAAATGTAAAAGGGTATTACAAGAAGCCTTACAGTTGTTGTCCTATGATGAAACAGAGAATATATTAACTGTTGTCACCTGATTATCTTTAGTAGTTTAACACTAGCTATAAGTTTTTTAGTTGATAAGTTTGTAATTGTATTGTATTAATTAGTCATTGCAAATATTTTATATAATTTGTAAAGATAGACGTATCATGTAAGTAATAACAATGCCCTCAACTGCCTGAGATACAGGGTAATCCTAGTTCAGGCTATATTGTAATATTTAAGTACTTTAAGTAATGTAACCTTTTATGTAAAACTGAAATTAAGCTTTTTAATAAATTATTCTTATTCTTATTCTTATTCTTACAGTATGCTAAAAAGTACTCAAAATAAGCTTCTACCTCCGTTGAGGTCGAATACATATTAAAATCTCCGATTACTAAAACATTTTTATGTTTAACACATAAAGTCTCCAATGCGTGAAACAAACGTAAATATTCACAATCGGGGCTACCCGGCGGGATGTAAACAACACAACACATTAATAAACAGTTGTTACCGCGATGGATCGTAGCGCAAACTAGTTCAAACGCGGCGGCGTCCACATTCACGGGCGGAGCGATTTTCTTTAGATCATATCGGGGATTAGATATTAAGAAAACGCCTCCCATCTTTCTACCATCCGTTCGATCACAACGTAATACGCTATAACCTTGTGGTACAAACTCGCTGTCATGGAACGAGTCGGATAAACCTGTTTCTGTCCCCGCTATTATATCCGCCGAAGATGTTAGTAGGTTCTTATAAAATTCGTCCTTCTTCGTTCGTAGCCCGTTCACATTCTGATACAATATGTCAAGATTGTACCCAGGCTTACCACATTTATGCTTGCGTGCCTTGTTTTCGTGAGGATCGAAACCAAATCCACTCACTAAATTTAGCATTTACTGGCCACAAATCAGCATTACTGATTTTGTCGTAACACGTTTCTGGAACTCCGATCAAAAATGAAGAATAACCCCTTTTTGTCTTCGGGTTAACCTTCTCCACCGATACATCTTTCGATCCCGAGCTTGTCTGCACATACTCCAATAAAGTTTCTTCCTTGGTATCAGGATGCAAAGACCATAGGTGCAAAAACTTCTTCTTCTCAATCGCTTGTAGCACACTTGCTTCCTTGTTCCCTCCTTTTAATATAGGTGTCCTCAGTTTCTTGGTTCTTTTAGGTTCCACCAGTGTAAAACCTTTTTCATCCTCTTCCTCATTAACTACTTGGGAATCCTGTTTTGAACTCTCCCCGTCTTTCCGCTGTCGCTCATGCACTGTGGCCGCGGCCTCTGCCTTCTTATTTGCCCGGCTATTAGCCCGAAGCGCGCGCTCGGATTGGGATTCCTCCGATGTCTTCCGAATAGTCTGCTTCGCCGGAGTGTCGGTCTTTTTCGCACTATCAGACCCTGGCGCCTTATTTGCAGCTGGCTTCGTCTTGTCCGGCACACTCACACAGACCAAAGTTGAGTCGAGATTGCGCGTACCATGGAAGCAGCATTACTACATACAAATACGTCATCAGAAATAAATGAAGTATTTTACACAAAAAAACAGCCAAAACAAGTGCTAAAAAAGAAACCAATTTTAAAAAGAATAATATGAAGTGTTTTTGCTGTGGGAAGACAAATCATTATAAATCGGACTGCTACCTGAAGGATAAATTTTGTTCGGAATGTGGTCAGCGGGGGCATATTTTTAAGATGTGCCAGCAGAAGACTCGCAACACTAATATTCTGGAGGCTGAGTCACCAGATAACGAGGATAATGAGGTTGAGACTTCCATAAAAGATCTATACGATCAATATGAAACTTATAGTTTTAATAGTGTAAGTAGGATACCACCTCACTATTTAAATTTGTCTGTTAATAAATGAATTAGAGTTTCAGTTAGACACAGGCTCTGATGTAACCGTTATGTCAATCCAAGACAAATGTAAATACCTTGGGTCTTTTGAATTACAAAATTGTAATGTTTTGTTCAAGAATTTCGATCAGAGCATAACCAAGCCCTTAGGCACCATTAGTGGAGTGCCAGTAAGCTATAAATTATTTATTGTAAATAATGATTCCCCAAGAGTTATTGGTCGTGACTGGCTAAATGAATTTAAATTGTGGCCTCCGACTATAGGTGATACATTAACAATAGGAACTAATATTATACAAAACGTTTCAGATGCACAACAAATAAATTCTGAACAAGTTCGCAGAGGTATTCAGCCCAGGATGGGGAAATTACAAAGGTGAAACTATAAAATTAAAATTAAAACCTGATGCCAAACCGAAGAGTTTACCTGTGCGACGGGTTCCATATTCACTTCGAGATAAGGTAAACAAAGAAATTACAAGATTATTAGATAATGGCAGAATAGCCCCCGTTGATCAAAGTGAATGGGGAACACCAGTAGTACCAATATTAAAACCGGATGGCACAGTACGACTTTGCGGAGATTATAAATTAACGGTAAACCCTTGTTTACAAGTTGATCATTACCCATTACCGCATGTCAATGATATTTTGACCCTAAAAATGGCGAATATTGCGTACTAGATTTGAAGCCTATCTGCAGGCACCACTTAGTGCAGAAAGTCAGGATTGTACTACTATTGTAACCGAAGTAGGTACTTATAAGTATAAATATTTACCATTTGGTGTTAGCTCTGGCCCAGGTGCCTTTCAAAGGCTTATGTCAAACAAATTAGCTAAAATACCCAATACTGTAGTATTCATTGATAATATTTATATTAAAGGGGGTAATTTGCAGGAAACTTTTGATACATTACAAAAAGTATTGTGTAGATTATCTGAATGTGAATTCAAACTAAAGCCAGAGAAAAGCAAGCTGTTCACTACCAGCTTGGATGTTTTTGGTTTTCGCATTATTAAAAATGGAATCAGCATAATTCAATCAAATATTGAACCCTTATTAAAAGCAGAATCTCCAAAAAACTTAACTATGCTGAAATCATTTGCAACGGCCTACGCGCCGGCCGCGTGTCCTGCTACGAGGCGAGTCCTGCTACGTCGTAGCGGCACGCACACAAGCGCACCGTCACAAGGCCAAGCGCGCCTGCGACGCTATATAAGCTCGCGTCCCCCCGCCACGGAGGACAGTCTGCCGCGATCCGAACTCTACAACAGTAGCCAGCGAAAGGCTGCTCCCGCGACCCAGCGCGTAAACTGGGTCTCCGCCCGAGCTTCCGAACTTTACCCGCGTATATGTAGTGACTTTTTGGCCTTCAGCCCCCGATATTTGCAATTGTGGTTCCAGCCCGCAGCAGAGGTCCAAGTTAGTGGCGATCTACGTATTCTCTTGCTTAGACTCGTTTAAGACCCCCGACTTAGAGTAAAGCTCCGCTTCGTGTGCGAGCTAGAGAACCGACAAACCCGACTTGACTTGGATAAGGCTTAGCTGTGAGTGTGAGCCAAGATAAAGTTCCACTTCGTGTGAGAACTAAGATAAAGCTCCACTTTATGTGAGAGCTAGGATAAAGCTCCAATTTATATGCGAGCTAAGATAGAGCTCCGCTTCGTGTGCGAGCTAGAGAACCGACGAACCCGATTTGACCTGGATGAGGCTTAACTGTGAGTGTGAGCCAAGATAAAGTTCCACTTTGAGTGAGAGCTAAGATAAAGCTCTGCTTTGTGTGCGAGCTAAGACAAAGCTCCGCTTCGTGTGCGAGCTAGATAACCGACAAACCCGACTTAACCCGAATAAGGCTTAACTTTGAGTGTGAGCCAAGGTAAAGCTCCGCTTTGTGCGCGAGCTAAGATAAAGCTCCCCATTCGTGTGCGAGCTAGTACAAAGCTTAACTTCGCGTGAGGGCTAAGAAAGTTAGCAGCTAAGGGTTCACCACCCAGTTAGGAAACTGAGCAAGAGATTCGTAGTAGCCCTTTTTCACTATTACTGTGCTTACGCTCTATTTACCGTATATGCATTTCGCTTTGCGCTTCCTCTCGCTCTTTATAATCGTGTGTTTAGAATAAGAAAACCGTGCCATTTTTATGAATAAAATGTATTTTGTTGTTATATTGTAAAACCGCCGTATTTCATTTCACACCCCAACCTACACAGAGCTTAACCAACCCATAATCTCAGCCCCCTGAGATCAGAGTATCAACTCACTTAAATGTCAATGTCAGAGGCTACCTTCGAAGGATAGCCACATCATTACATTTTGGCGCCCAACGTGCAGAAATTGTGCTTGTTTCGTTATTTTAGTGACGACTTGTAATTATATTTCTTTTGTGGTTAAAAGCTCTGTAGGTTCGGGTTATATACGCTCGTATCTTAGGTGGTAGGAACGTATGTCCGGGCCCGCGCCGAAGCCGAATTTGAGAAAGAATGACTTAATAAAATTGGCAGAAAGTAGAGATTTGCCAACCGTTAATCCCGTAACAAACAAACCGTATACCGTAAAACAGCTCAAAAACGAGTTGTTAAATTATTTAATATCCGTGATAGACCCAGTAGGCCCGAACGCAGCCGCCAAGCAATTGTTAACGTCGGTTAACAGTGTCGAGTCTGAAGTAGAGTTGGACGACGAGTCTTTGCAGGACAGTAAAGAGGACTTGGAGGATTCTCTTTACGAGGAAGCTAGCGTAATAGTCAACCCCGTACAAACAGGAAACATGCCGCCTAAGCAGGAGAACACCTCCGCATCAGGCGAGGAGAGCGTCTATAACATAGTAAAAAACTGGGATATCAGTTTTGACACGTTTAATGACCCAGTAGGGTTTTTGGAACGCCTAGATGAATATGCCACCTCGTGCGAGGTCCCGAAGGAGAAATTGTTGCCCGTTTTGACCAGTTTTCTGAAGGGGAAAGCCAATTTGTGGCATAGAAATAACCGTGACGATTGGGCGACATGGGAGGAATTTATAAAAGACTTCAAAAGATATTTTTACCCAAGTGGGTATGAAACAAGTCTACTTGAGAGGATTATCGTAAGAAAGCAGGGTTTTCGAGAAAAGTTTGTAGATTATTTAACAGAATTACAAACAGTTATGCGTCGCTATGGAAAACTTACGAAGGAAGAGAAACTAGAGCGAATATATGAGAACATGAACGCCAACTATAAACTGTATGTACAGCGGCAAGATTTTGATTCCGTACATGACCTGATAGAACTGTGCACAGAATATGAGAAAATAACCGAGGAAAAATATAGAAACTGGCAGCCAAGAACGTTCGAGAACGATCTCACAGCCAACCCGTGTGGTAGCAGTAAGCCCGACATGCGACACGACGCCGGCCCGAGGGGGCCACCGAAACCGTCTTACGGCAAGAACGCCGAAAGGGGAAGTAATCACCCGTCTGAAAATGGAGAGCCCAGGTATTTAAGGAACTATAACAGCCGGACGTCATGTTTTTCTTGTGGAGGCGAAAACCATAGATACACAGAGTGCACAGGGAGAAAGCGGATCTTTTGCAGCACATGTGGTAGAATTGGTGTATTAAGTCGAAACTGCTGCAAGTCACCAACCGAAAAAGTTTATACCGTGGGCAACCCAACCGATAAAGAAAATAGAGTGTTCATTCCAGTAACTATTTGCGGCAAACATTACCAGGCATTACTTGATTCCGGTTCTACATCTTCATCCGTCACCCAGGAAGTATATGATGAATTATGCATGCGCAGCTCCGTCCAACAAAAGCGAGTAACGGATAAATTTGTCCTCGCGAACAATACACTTGTCTCCGTGACGAGTAGTGTATTTTCGGCGATGGATATTTTGGGAAGTCGTTTACGTCATCAAATGTACCTTCTACCTGATTCTGACGTGGTAATAGTCGGCATGGACCTGATGAGAAGGATAGGACTCCGGAGAATATGGGAGTATATTGAAGAGACCGAAACACTAAGTTTGGAAGCGCCTGCGAATAACGTTAGAGCAACCGGTGAGGAACAAAAGAAACCGACGAGTTTTTTCCCGCCCGACGAACACGCTGTGGATGACCAGCCAGTTGATGAGCCCACATTGCCGACAGGCAACAGTGAGCCGCAAACCGGTGTTACCCAAAATGGTGATGTTCCGTCCGAGGCGAGCAACGATCGCCAGCCAGAAATAAATTCGAAGACAGTGAAGAAGAGGCGCCGTAGAAAGCTTCGGAAGTTAAATAACCCGAATCTAGACACGACAGAGGTCGTAAACCCGAAAGAGTCCAGAGAAAACCATACAAAAAGCGTTTGCTCTGCCAGATTATTACCGGTAAAGCCAAATTGGTACCAGAGAAAAATTGCCCAAGTCCAGAAAAACCCGGAAAAATATCCTACATATTGCGTCAGAGACGGAAAATTACGGCGGAAAATTGACAGCGCGTCGTACCGTTTAAAAATGAATGAAGAGGTGCAGTGGAAAGTATGTGTTCCGCCCAGCGAGACTGACGCAGTTATACATAACCACTACAATCAAACAAGCCTGACAGCATCAAAACTGCTACAAATAATAGCTAAAGATTATTACTGGCCCGGGATGTTCAGAGACGTTTCAAAATATGTTAATAAACGCAAACATTCCGACATCCGAATCCCGCCGATAGATAGATCCCGTTTGTAAGAATAAAGTTTCCCGTGTGCATAGCAAGTTCATACTTAGATTTCGTTATGTTTAAACTTGCCAATGTACGATGCTCCGTCCGACTGTACTCCCGACCTGACCTGTTAACATTTGACGAAAACCGTCGACATAAGTTTGGCGTACATTGCGCGCTAAAGATAGCCAAGTACTAGTCAAACATACTTGTTCCATATAAAGTTTAAATACGGAAAAGGACAGTATGTAACGCATTAAATAGGTTGTAGCCAGTAAAATAGTTTTACAGCGCACCTAAACAGGAATGAAAAATTTCGCAAAAACGGCACTTCGCAATGGACATTGCAACACTTACGCGTCGATAACTCGACGCGCCGGAGTCAGATATTACCCGCCCGGTAGGCAGCGTGCGCGCAAACTGCCGCCATGCCCCCACCCGCCAGTACTGCGTAGCGAGAGGACGGGGCCCGTCGCGTCGCGCTAACGACCGGCCCTCCGCAGCCCGTGTGTGTTAGTTGCTAATAAAATTGTGCCGCTAAAAAGTGCAAGATTATTATGTGAAATCAAAATACGAACCGCAAGGTCAGGTGCTACTGTCATGTGAGTAATAGTCATAGTATTTTAATTATGAAATAGTTGCTTAGACCGATGATTTTAGCGTTACGGAACGCGTAAAATTGAGGAATTTTATTATGATTAGTCATTTAACCGTTAAATTTGAACCGGACCGATTAATAACCCGAAACTAAGTTATACCTGTTTCGCTGCTTAGGTAGGATACGGCCTACTAGGTAGAAATAAAAAAAGCAAGACGTTTTTAGGCGAGGGATACCCATTATTATGTTGTAACGTTTTTTTTCTTTTTAATTTAAAATACCGTAATCCGTAATTGGGAAGTGCAAGCGGATGTGTTAAAGCGCGTAAAGCTTGATTTTTTTTTCCTGAGCGGACTAAATTAAATTAATCCGGGAGCTCGAGAGCGTGATTAAAGGAAAATAAAGGCTTTTTAGCCCACCGATGACGAGGTGCCCCTGGAAGTCCAGTTGTAGGCCCCGTCCCGAAGGCCCACCAGTGGCGAAAGCCGCTCCGGTGATGGCCCGCCGTTTCCTCCAGACCGTGATAAACCAGGTCTGTCGAGGAATCCGAGGCTGGTGGCGAAGCTGGTCCCCGAAGCGAACCACTGTCGAAGGGAGGTGTTGGCGAGGCTCGAGCGCCCTGTAGGCCAGCTCCGAGCCTGTGCCCCCTCAATTCGATAACACACCAGGAGGACCCTTCTAGACGCCACAGCCACCGCTCCTGTACCCGTAACTCCGCGCGCCCACAGGCGCGATCCAGATGCCCCCGCCGCTCTGCCGTGTCAAAACATTAGACTGTAACTTCAAATTTCAAGTTTTGAGAACGGACACAAAAACTTTTTTTTTTGTTTTTGTATGGTTTCTATATGATTTTCGAAGATATTGGAAATAAAATTTAATAATATAGATTTTACGTGTCAAGATCTTTATAGCCATTAAAAAAATTATACTAAAATCATAAGACATACAGAGATACTTAAATAAAACTGTTTTGTCTTAACAACAGCTAGAAAAATCTTTGCAATTTGTCACGACAAAACACTGTACTGTACATTGCAGTGTATTGACTTGACTTGTACCCAACTGCGGTTGTATTTGTGGTAATCAAACACTGGTTTAAACTGTGTTCTGACCTGTACACAAGTTGTACATTATAAGATCTTTTTCTGATTGTTCACATAAAATAAAGGTCTCATCAAAACCTACAACTTTCCCAAACAAAATGATTCTAGCATGAATAATTACCGAGATAAACGAGTTTTTAGTTTGACAGCTGTCACATAAAATGAAGGTCTCAACAAGGCCTACAACTTTCCCACAATCTGATAGTCTAGCTGAATGATTACCGAGACAGACGAATTTTAATTTGACAGCTGTTACATAAAATAAAGGTCTTATCAAGGTCTACAACTTTCCCGAACAAACTGATAGTCTAGCTTGAATGATTGCCGAGATAAACGAGTTTGACAGGTGTCACATAAAGTAAAGTTCTCATCAAGGCAATTTTCCCGAACAAACTAATAGTCTAGCATGAATGATTGCCGAGATAAACGAGTTTGACAGCTGTCACATAAAGTAAAGGTCTCATCAAGACCTACAACTTTCTAGAACAAACTGATAGTCTAGCATGAATGATTGCCGAACGAGTTTGACAGCTGTCACATAAAGTATAGGTCTCATCAAGGCCTACAACTTTCCCAAAGAAACTGATTGTCTAGCATGAATAATTGCCGAGATAAACGAGATTTTAGTTAAACAGCTATCACATAAAATAAAGGTCTACAACCTTCCCAAACAATCTGATAGTCTAGCTTGAATGATTGCCGAGATAAATGAGTTTTAGTTTGACAGCTGTCACATAAAATAAAGGTCTTATCAAGGTCTACAACTTTTCCAAACAAACTGATTTTCTAGAATGATTGCAGAGAGAGATAAACTAGTTTTAGTTTGACAGCTGTCACATAAAATAAAGGTCTCATCAAGGCCTACAACTACAATTACAACTTTCCTAAACAAACTGATTGTTTAGCATAGCATGAGTATATGCCGAGATAAACGAGTTTTTAGTTTGACAGCTGTCACATAAAATAAAGGTCTCATCAAGGCCTATAACTTTCCCAAACAAACTGATTGTCTAGCTCAACGGTCTAGCTACAGGATGTAAAAAAAACTGCAAATATTTTTAAGGGTGAATCAGCCCATGACACTGAATAACTTTCCCAAAGGAACATTGGTAGAAATATGAAAAATTTGGGCATTTTTGTGGGAGGCCCATTTTTTTTTATTTCGACCTATGTTCCTGGGACAGTTGTTCAGTTTCATGGGCTGATTCATATTTAAAATATATGCAGTTGTTTTTTTTTACACCTGATATAACTAAACACTTAGGACAGGAGCGTGATATCCTCCGCGGCGCGTGCGCGAGTTAGTCAATTCAAAACACTGTAACGGCGAAAACAGTCGCAATTATAGACCTTGCCTTTATAGACATAGAGAGTGAAATTAGTTTTGCGGCTCGCGCGTGGCTTTGCAAATCAAAACACTGCAACGGCGAGTACAGTGTTACGCAATTATAAACTTTAAGTTTTTAGACATACAGTGTTTTTTCCATACCAATATCTTGATAACTATAGTATTTAACATAAAACAATGTTCTAGGGGAACATGTAGGAGGGGAAGAGATAGCGAATTGGCTTTATAGAAACAAAACACTGTATTGGACTTTACAGTATGTTGTTTTGACACGGCAGCGCTCCAGTAGGATTGCCGCGCGCCCAGAGGTGCGGTCCTAGCGCCGCTACCACCGCCGCCAGCATATCCAGGAGTGAAGTATAATTCAAACATTGAAGTATGTATTGATCCAGATATTTTAATATGTTGCAGTTGTTAATTGAGCATTAAGTTTTGTCTCAATTAAGATAACTTTAGCATTGAACTATAAGTAACAAATAAGGAAATAGCCGAAACCAAAGAGAGAAGAAGATAACCGATTTTGTTTAGATTTCGGAAATGATTTTTATATTTTGATAATATATTTTTTTCTGTTACTTTACCGATGCTTAGAAACTTTTTATAAAAATCATGCTGTATAGTGCAGTCCCGGGTTCAAGCCCCGGACGTAGTATGGAATATTTTAGTTGATTTGAACTTAACTTTAAACCAGAATGTTATTTAAAATTGATATTCATCTTTATTTATGTTTTATTTCTTTTGTACAATAACCGATACAGATAGATTGGAAGCAACAGGTTAGGTTTCTTATGTGAATATAGCACCAGGTCGGTGCATACGTGTAAACATTTTCTGTCCGGTGATTTTTTCCTTGACAGGAAAAAATCTCACAGCGAAGGAGGGGAGTGCAACGGCCTACGCGCCGGCCGCGTGTCCTGCTACGAGGCGAGTCCTGCTACGCCGTAGCGGCACGCACACAAGCGCACCGTCACAAGGCCAAGCGCGCCTGCGACGCTATATAAGCTCGCGTCCCCCCGCCACGGAGGACAGTCTGCCGCGATCCGAACTCTACAACAGTAGCCAGCGAAAGGCTGCTCCCGCGACCCAGCGCGTAAAATGGGTCTCCGCCCGAGCTTCCGAACTTTACCCGCGTATATGTAGTGACTTTTTGGCCTTCAGCCCCCGATATTTGCAATTGTGGTTCCAGCCCGCAGCAGAGGTCCAGGTTAGTGGCGATCTACGTATTCTCTTGCTTAGACTCGTTTAAGACCCCCGACTTAGAGTAAAGCTCCGCTTCGTGTGCGAGCTAGAGAACCGACAAACCCGACTTGACTTGGATAAGGCTTAGCTGTGAGTGTGAGCCAAGATAAAGTTCACTTCGTGTGAGAACTAAGATAAAGCTCCACTTTATGTGAGAGCTAGGATAAAGCTCAATTTATATGCGANCTAAGATAGAGCTCCGCTTCGTGTGCGAGCTAGAGAACCGACGAACCCGATTTGACCTGGATGAGGCTTAACTGTGAGTGTGAGCCAAGATAAAGTTCCACTTTGAGTGAGAGCTAAGATAAAGCTCTGCTTTGTGTGCGAGCTAAGACAAAGCTCCGCTTCGTGTGCGAGCTAGATAACCGACAAACCTGACTTAACGAATAAGGCTTAACTTTGAGTGTGAGGCAAGGTAAAGCTCCGCTTTGTGCGCGAGCTAAGATAAAGCTCCCCATTCGTGTGCGAGCTAGTACAAAGCTTAACTTCGCGTGAGGGCTAAGAAAGTTAGCAGCTAAGGGTTCACCACCCAGTTAGAAACTGAGCAAGAGATTCGTAGTAGCCCTTTTCACTATTACTGTGCTTACGCGCTCTATTTACCGTATATGCATTTCGCTTTGCGCTTCCCTCCTCGCTCTTTATAATCGTGTGTTTAGAATAAAAAACCGTGCCATTTTTATGAATAAAATGTATTTTGTTGTTATATTGTAAAACCGCCATGTTCATTTCGCACACCCCAACCTACACAGAGCTTAACCAACCCATAATCTCAGCCCCTGAGATCAGAGTATCAACTCACTTAAATGTCAATGTCAGAGGCTACCTTCGAAGGATAGCCACATCATTACACATTTTTAAACAAAATTAATTATTATTCTAGATTTCTTAAGGATATGGCAACCATTTTGACGCCTTTATATGAATGTACTAAGAAAAATAAATTTAACTGGACTAATGAATGTGAAAGCTCATTCCAACAAATTAAAAAGAAGCTGGCATCTGCAACGGATTTGGCACACTACGATCCAGATTTGCCTTTAATACTGACATGTGATGCATCTGAGACAGGCGTAAGTTCAATTCTATCTAATAGAGATAAAAATGGTATTGTCAAACCCATTGCATTTGCTAGTAAACTTAGTGATGTGGAGCAAAATATGCAATTATAGACAAGGAAGCGCTGGCGGTTATTTTTGGAATAACTAAGTTTTTATATTATTTATATGGGCGATTCTTTGAGTTGGAAACTGATAATGCAGCCTTGGTACGAATTTTTGGACCAACAAAGGGTATTCCAAAAATGGCCGCAAAAAGATTACAACATTATGCAATATTCTTGTCAGCTTTTAATTATAAGGTGCGACACATTAAAACAACAAGGAACCCTGCCGATTTTTTGTCAAGAAGTGTAAATCAGTTATTAACAGAAAAACAAAATTATGCAGTCCATTCCTTGTGTTTAAGTGGAGATGCAAGTTTAATGTACTTGACGGCGCATGCCCTCTCCTTGCTGTTTTCGAAGAAAGTCGCCGGGACAAGATTGACAACATCAATCTGGGGAAGCGTCACCTCTCCGGAGCGCTGTCATGGTTTCCAGATAGAAAACCACCAGCACCCGGAATACAGGCGAATCCTATTAGTTCCACGCGACCACAAGTGAATTCATGATATAATCGACGGAGCAGCACCTAACCCATGCGATATGGACCATCCTGATGATACTTCTACATCAGAAGATGGGGTACCAAATACTACGCCCACTGACAGGGTTAATGCCAGTTTACACGTGAAGAATAAATTACCTATGATGATTTTCCGGCCGGGATAGCGAAGCATCACAGTGCTGGTTTTCAGAGAAAGTAAATTAGAAGAATCGTCTGTCGAAAGCCGTATGTGACAACAACGAATGGATTGACCGTGAAGTGTCAGTAACTGGGCACGGAACCCTGGAAAATAATAGGGTGTTTGGAAATCCCTACCGACTGCTACCTAAGGAAGTTTCAAAGGAAATGTGATCGTTTTGTTTTCTTTCTTGATTCTCGCTCTATGGTGTTTACGTTGAATAACACTTGTGTTACATGTTTCAGCGCGCTGCTTTTAGATGTTCAATCTAAATAGCAAGTTTAATCTGCGTGCAAACGGGGATATACTCTAGGATTAGATGCTAGTGTGCTTACTAAAAAACATGTGTGGACCTATCTCTAAGTATTGTTTACATCGGGTGAGACGTTTAATTGTATCATGATCATGCATCGGTGATTTTAGACAAAAATCTTTAAAAATTTAGTAATAAAATTCTCAAATTTGTAAATAAAATGAATGAGTGAGTCCGTTCTCGACTATCTATGCCAACAACTACCTATCTTTAGGTACAAATTATTGCTGATACCTTACTGAACGTAGATGCAGCACGCTGTTTGTTTATTGTCTAAAACTTATTGCGGTGTATGATTTCGTGATATTTTACCTATAACAGTAATACGTTTTTGGAACAGCAGCGATGCAGAAATTTTTCAATTCAAGAGATATACTATAATGTGTCGATTTAAAATCGTATCTCGATGGCAAGGTGTGGGGATGTGTTTCGATGGGAACGCGTCTAAATGGAACTAAACCGATTGTATAAGTCGTGCATGATGTTGTATCCTAACCTACCAATATGAAATTATCACAACACAGATAAATCCATTCCTTTACCTTCAGACATATTGCGTCTTTCTCATTTTAAATATTCGTCGTTTCGTTTTGCAACTTCAGCAATCTTCGTAGTTAACCAGAGCTATAACGTACTAGAGACTACAATAGGAACAATATTCTGTGCACTAGGTCTAACTAATAGATGCAGAGTAACCGCACATGTCTGTTATCATAAGCGACACAACATGGCGTCTCTGCTAAAATTATCCTAAAAAAGTTATGAACATATTGAGATATTGCTAGTTTTAGTTTTAAAACAAAATTTACGCGCTCAAGAGCCGGCAAGCAACTGAGTCAGTTGGAGCCGCGTGACTCCACATGGGTGAACCTTTTGGATGTTAGTGGTGCCATTTCTATACTAGGTACTAGGTAGTTAACATTTGAAATCGGATTGCTAGAGCTATGAGCGAGCATACATATATATTTTTTTTCCAAATACATGTTATTTGTGTGAAGTTGACGTTCAGGAGGTGAAGATTCGTGGCATTTTGCATTGTATCTCAGCACGTAGAAGTTTCAGAAGGTTCCTTGCCACGGCATAACTTTATCTTTGCTGCATCTTAGACGCTGCATACCGTTTGCTTAAATGAAACTATAAAGGAAATATTAGATTTGTAGGTGCTTGTACTATAGAAAGTTTACAGAGGGATCGCTTGTTGCATAGCCATGGTTGCTGCAGTCACGCACGGGTCACGTTCGACGCGTGGCGAGTGTGCTTGTTGTGTTCAATTTAAATGCTTGCTGTGTTCTATCCGTGTTTTTATACAGTTGCAAAATTTTAACGCCGATAACTGTAAATGCGACAAAGTTTCATCTTCGTAAAACGGTAACGGGGACAAATACCAAGTTGCACAAACCGGAGAGAGGAATGCCAGGGTGGTGGTTAGTATGTCGGGAGCTTCATGGCTGTCGTCAGAGATGTGGATCTTACAAATAACAACTTCTTCCAAAAAATTGGTACTTAGTCTGGCATGTTTTAAGTTATCCATTTCAATAAATACCTTTACAGCAATTTAATATGGCTAGGTTCAGCTCGGGGTTGAGTGCAGGTGGATCTGGTGCAAGATCGTGATGTGATCGAGCCGGCTTCAATGCAAGAACGTGATGATGATGATGATGCCTACAGACGTATCCGTCGACGGCGGCACACTGTCAAGTACTTCTTTGTTCGTGAGCACGATGTGACTCAAAACCGAGTTTAGATTTGAAGGTTCGGTCGCAAGCAGCGCACTGAAGCTGCCCTTTCATTGTACGTATATACTTGGGCCAAATATGGCGAATAAAAAACGCAATATGACGTTCGTGGTTGCTTTGAGTTCCTCTGAGACTTCAGTTCATTCCAGTGAGCGTCAAAGTCGTCGCTGGTGCCATGAGGACCGTCCGGTGGAGGTCGCGAGCCGTATCCCTAATTTGAGCTCGTACCATTGTAAGGTACCTACATCAACTTGCTGCAATGCCAAGTTAAATAACTATGAACTATAGTTGTTGCTTGACTTTACAAATGGTTTTTATAAATATGGGAATAATCATTTATTTGTTAAGAACTATGAGTTTTCAAGTTACTGAAAAGCAAAATAAGCAGAATAAACCCAAAATGTTAGTACTGTAAAATTGGTGCAGGGTATTTCGGGTCGTTGCACGATATTTCGCTCGAAAAGAAGAAGAAGTAAAATTGGTTCTTGACCAAGAGTAGTCTTGCAGCTAATGCAAGTTTGCGTGTTGGGAAAAACAGCTTTTACGACGCGTTTTGTGCGGAAAGGCAGATGGTCACAACCGTGTTCATGGGCTTTGGTAAAACATGTTTTCTTTTTTTTTCAGTACTATGTTGAGTTCAATTATCCATCAAGGGTCATCACTGTTACAAGGGCTATTCATTACATTACTATTGTCTGATGAAATGCGAAAATACTACCCTTAAGATGTTCAGTAACCTGAAGGCTATTAACACGAGTGTTAGCTACTTCACAACAGCCACTGGTTGGCCTTATTACGCTGTCCTGTGATGTAACGCTGCTAATTCGGTCCTGAAGATGGCGATGCCGATATAATTAGATTATTAAGACTGGTGTAAGATTGCAGAACTCAAAGTTGCAAACACCTTATGGACATTAACTTGCACTGGTGTTCCTAAAAGACGTGCAGTCTCCTGTTTAGCAAAGATGGATGTAAGTTGATGAACTTGCATGCGATGCTGTAAAATAGAGTTTAATGGCCAGATATTGTTAAACAAAATTGTATCGAGCTACTCGATGGAAGTTTACAAGTTATATAGAATTCTAAGCTCTACTCCATTAAAACGATGCATGAAAGGTTGAACACTAAGAAATTGGGAATATAACAAAAAGGTGAATCCTAATGATAGTCAGGGAGCAAGGGAAATTCGTGTTGTCACTCAAGCGCAGCATGTGATCGTACAGTGGGATTCCTTGTACCTGTCGGTCAAGTTGTCTTGTCTAGTGATTTTTATCCGGTGAGTCAGATTCATGTTGGTTGGCTGTTATGAACTGTTTGACTGTTACTGTTGTTTACTGAAATGAATACGGTTGGATGCCGTGACGGCGGTGGTTACTGTGGTGGTTGAAGGGTCATGTCGTACCAAGCCATGCAGCTTAGAGCGGCTGGTTGAAAGGACACATGCATCCGTTCAACTTTTGGTGTATGTGTCTGGTCGAAAGGACATCCAGGTCTAATGGTGGATCGTGCCGGGCTACACCCAGATGGGTTAAGTTGATAGCACATCCTGGTCTGAAATGGATCGTGCCAGGCTACACCCTGGTGGTGGGGTTAGTTGAAAGGACATCTAGTTCTAGACCTGATCGTGCTGGGTCACACCAGTTGGGGTTAGTTGAAAGGACATCCTGTTCTAGACTGGATCGTGCCGGTCCTGACACATGGTGGTTGTTTGGATTATTGGTGGATTACACGATTGAGACTTGTGGTGATTACTGATGGATTACACGCTGACAAACTGGACTCGTCAGGTTGGACGAGCGGGTGTTTTGAAATGGAGCGTTGACTGCTTGCGTGATTGTTACAGAGCCACGAGCTGCAGTGCCCCAGGGAAGCGCCCGAGGACGGTCGCATGTCAGTCTGGCCGTGACGGCGCATGCCTCTCCGCTGTTTCGAAGAAAGTCGCCGGGACAAGATTGACAACATCAATCTGGGGAAGCGTCACCTCTCCGGAGCGCTGTCATGGTTTCCAGATAGAAAACCACCAGCACCCGGAATACAGGCGAATCCTATTAGTTCCACGCGACCACAAGTGAATTCATGATATACTTAATCGACGGAGCAGCACCTAACCCATGCGATATGGACCATCCTGATGATACTTCTACATACTATATAATTTATTCTGAAATTGAGTCTTTAAATTGGCAGAAAATTCAAATTGAAACAAAAAAGATTTAATTTTGGCAAAAATCATACGTTGTTATGTATTATTTATTTAGGATGGGGGATTATTACGTGGGGGAGAGTGTGGTATATCTATCTCACTCATGTGGACAGCTGTCCTCTTCTAATTAGATTCAAGATCGCGTGTAGGTACGTACGATTACGAAATAAATACTTGATTAATTAATTCAAAGTCTAATTATTTCAAGATATAAAAGGTACATTGAAAATGCAACCAAATGGTATACTTTTTAAGTCTGTACGTGGTAAATATAAAAAGTAGCCCGCTGGATAGAGAAATCTTTTGTTGTGGTATTTCGCGTAAAATAACAAACTTTTTAAAGATTTAATACCTGTTTTGGTGAGTACATTGGAAGGCGAATCGAACTGTATAATTATAATTTATATTTGTTTTGAAATGAAAAAGTACCCCGCTAGCCAGATCACGAAGTTTTTTGGCTCTTTTTCCAAAAAGGAATGAGGTACATTGGATTTTATTATCAAATTCGTGAAGGACATTGAAAAGCCTGTTCATTTTCATATATTTCATCATTATACCTCTGGGGACCCCGCTAGATAGATACACACTGTCAGATGGTGTAGGGAAAATAAACTGACCAGTATTGTGGGTACTGGTCAATACTGGAGTAGCCCAAAATGTGTATGCCTGTGTTTATCGCTCGCATAGTGGAGATTCGGAGACAACCAAATTATTTGAGCAACTCAGTGATGCTGCTGATGAGGTTCTACAGAGGTACCCTTCGGCGCAGCTAGTTATCCTGGGGGACTTTAATGCCCACCACAAGGAGTGGCTGTTCCCATACCAGGAGACAGATCATGCTGGGCGAGAGGCGCGCAAATTGGCACTGTCGCTAAATCTCTCCAGCTTGTAAGCTGTGCGACAAGGGTTCCCGATGTGGAATCTCCGCACAGCCAACTGCTTGGACCTTCTGCTGACGACTGTCAGACCGATGCTCAGTGTCGGTTGCGCTTTCTGGGCACATCCGACCATTGTCTGGTGAATCTGTATCCGTGTACTCACCACCCGATCAGGCCCTCGTGGTAGAGACGGGTGTGGCGATACAAGTCAGCAGATTGGAACGAATGCGCCACTTCTTTGCGTCGTATCCATGGCAGGCCTGTTTTTTCTTCAGAAGTGTCGCGCTGCGCCGATGCCATAACAGAAGTCCCGTCAGGGTATGGAGTATTTCGCCGTACTATGATGTTTCTTCTGGTAGCAAAGCTCGCCCATGGTTCAGTGAATATAACCGCGCTGAAGCGCTAAAACAGACGGCTTACCTAGCCTGGGCTGACGCTCGATCGCGCAAAGCTCGAATACTCGGGACTTGAAGAAAACCTACAATAAGGCCTCTAAGTCGTAAAAGGAATTACGCAGAACACGTTTCAAACATGCTGAGCGCAAAACTTGCCTCCATCCTGCTGGCAGTAAGGCATTCTGGTCTCTAGCAAAGGCAGTTGAGACCAATTTCTGCCAGCCTTCTTGCCGCCATTGCAGAAACCTGATGGGTCGCTCGCTCACACTGCGGAAGAAAAAGCGAACCTGTTTGCTTCCCTTTTGCGGAAAACTCGCGTCTAGATACCGCAGGTAAAACGCCACCAACGTTACCTAAAGTCTGCTGCAACATGCCAGCCGTCTGTATTCGCCAGAAAGAATTACTTAAAATCTGCGAAACCTAGACGTAAATAAGGCGAGCGGCCTGATGGTATCCCTGCAATT